>JXSR01S073035.1:17544-27779 GCA_000969725.1 Ophiothrix spiculata
GCTTTTATGAAAATTTCTTGAATTTGATTGTAAAATACAAGTTTTTTGTTACTAACTTGGCATACATTCCGTTGGAGCTCAGGAATTAATTATATTAAGCTTTTGTTAAGATAATTAAGTTATAAAATCGCCAGACACATTTTTAACATATCTTCTGGGTATTTTTTTTTCTGTCTCAGGGATCAGAGATCAGAGCTGTTCGCCAGTTCAACTTGACCGCCTGGCCCAATCATGGTGTCCCAGAGAAGACCGATGGCGTAGTCCGTTTTGTCTCAACGGTACGTGCTGAGGCACCTCAACATTCCGGCCCAATGATCATCCACTGTGGGTAAGTAGACCATTTGTTTGAAGTCTTAAAGAAATTCATCAGGTGTAGAGTAACTGGTTATAAATTTAATTATGATCACTCATCTAGATACCACCCTGATATGTTAGTTATTCCTATTAGAAAACATTGAGACACTTTGACACTTAGTCTGGATCTGGATTAGATACTTTGTTACACCCCAATTTTGGAGTCAAAAGGTGTACCAACTGCTTAATTTGACTGTCAAGAAGCAATCTTTAAGAAAATGATCTGGCAACCTAATTGAGCACATCCAAATTTATTTATAAGAGTGTTGTTATAACCACATAGTTTACCTATAGCTACAAAGAAGCTATAACCAAAATATAATCCCAAGTTATTTGAACTTTCTAATACTTTTGCAATCGTGTGGAGCATTTTTGTTCCAGAATTGGATGATTGGCTTGATATAACAAGAAAAAACACCTTTTAAATCAACATTTAAAACATCTTGTTTACCAATTGTTGATGTACCTGTAGCGTGTAGCCTGACATTGTCTGTATTTTATCTGAATCCATTTCATATTTTCTTCCTCACAGTGCTGGTATTGGTCGCACGGGTATCTTCCTGGCCCTAGACATCTTGATGCAGGGTCTAGTATACGATGAGACGACTGTAGATGTCTACGGAACTGTATCAAGTCTACGCAAACAGCGATGCTGCATGGTGCAAACTGTGGTAGGTTCAACACACCATTAAGATTTTCTCTAAAAAATGTTGTTACTAGAAGAAGAAATTGCAGATTTTCAATGCTACCTGAATAGGTTCAGCACATGATTCAGATTTTTTTTTTAAAGAAATGTTGTAACTGGGAGAAGAAATTGCAAATTGTCAATGCTACCAGAATCTAAATACAAAGGTGTATTGGATTCTGTTAATGTTCTGTTTTATAGGATAAAAATCTTAACATCTTTGTGCAGGGCATTTATTTCAGATTATTTAGTATGAAAAGTAAGAGAAATAGTTGTTGTGTCAAGTTGAAAGTAGAAATTGTTCCCCTGGCACATTTCTAATTTTAGCTACAAGTTTACAAAACAACACAAATTTGGACATAACCCAGAGTTCATATTTCAATTTCATGACTAGGATTTTTCAGTTGGTTGGTAGGGTCACTTTATGAGTGTAACCTTATAAATTTGATAAAGTGAACTTTTAGTTCCACCTGAAATTTAAGGCAGGGTTTATTTAGTTTTAGGATCAGCTGGACATTTGCAGCTGCCCGACAGCCGATGGCAGGTAATTTTGGAATCAGGATTGCCCAACTTGCAGGTTACAACATATTCTTGCCTTGAGCGTAAGGGTTGAGTTTCAGGTGTACCTTGTCTAAAATGTATCTTTTTCAGGGTATTGTTGGTCTTCCCAGTGTAATTTGACAAATCATTCTTGGGTCATGCCTCTTGAGAGTTCTTTTTGTGCTTTGTTGATTGCCATGTACTTTGAAATTCTCAAAATGTCTGCTTGTTTTGTCTCCATCCACCACAGCACCAATACATCTTCTTGCATAAAGCCATGCTGGATGTTCTGCAAGGCAAAGCAAGTGGCTACAACTGGTTGCTAAGGACGCGGAGTAAGTAATCAATTCTTATACTTTGTTAATTAATTCAAGGATGAAAATTGTAATAAGTCAAAAATGGTAACTCATCATTGTTACTGAGAAAAATACCACAGAAACGATTTATGCGAAAATCTTGAAATTACAATGACTCAATGCATTACGTAAAATTGATTTTTTACTGCATTAACAAATGTGCTTATCTTTCATTTAAATGTGTGAAAAAATCATTCTTGTAAGACTTCAAACTTTGGTATGACAGCATTTTAAAGATTTGTAATTTTTCTCAATTTTGTGTACAAGTCGATTTTGCTTCCTTACACCACCTTCACTTTAGACGTTGGCCACAATAATGTTTGAGATCTATTCAAACCAACCTTAATGCTGTTTTTGTGATACTTTGATGTTTTCTAAGCAATCTGTAATAAACGTTAACTAAAAATGGTCATTTGTTAAGTAATTGATGTATTTCTCCCTTTCTTTTTTTGTTAATTTGTTATTACAGAAGGAAGTATAGGCTCAAGAGACAGTGACCAGATGACCTCTGACACCATGTAATATAACCCTACCAGGAGACTTTGCTTGTCAATACCAGCCTAGGATTAACTCATCTATGAGAATATACACTCTAGAAACACTTGTAAAAATGTGGTTTAAAATGACCACACAGAAAAAAAGGCTGGTGATCAGGCAAAGTAATCAAACAGTAATTGAATATATACAAATTTTGTGCATAAAACATCTTTAAATCATAATTTTGAGACCATATGGCATGATGAAGTTAAAGAGTTCAACCCAATGCAATAATGTCATATTTTGATAACAAAACAAGTTTATTTTTATACTAGCATAGATAATTTCATAATATTGTTTAACGCATTTGCTGAAACCGACTTGCATATTTAAGACATATTACTACAATCCTCAAGAAATAAAATGTATCTAATTGATTTCAAAACTAGAAAAAACTTATGATATGTATACCATAAGGAAATAATTGTAGTTGGCACATTTGAAGGCAAAGAAAACATACTTTGCTTAATACTGACAAACAAAATTAATTTCTTATGGTCAGGCATATCATACGAACTGAACTATTTGTATTATGTACTATTATTTTGTACTTTTGATATGAAATATCAATGCTTGTATCCAAAAAATGTTTATTTTCAGTTTATTTTCATGAATTCAACATTTGGTGATGGTTTGTAAAGTTTTATATTTTAACTTAAGTGTCATTGTTTTTTAACAATATTTAGATGACAATTGTAATATATTAATGTTAACCATGAATCAGTACTAAAGTAACCTCAGTGAAACAACCTAGTACAGTGCAATCGGTATGCAAATAAAATAATGAAATGTGGTTATTATTGTCATCAAGATCCTTTTCTCTGAGTCAACCCACAGGGTGAGGGGTGATAGGCTCATAACTAGTACCGAGGGAAAATTGATTTCACCACTTCTCAAATAAGCCATGCAGTATTTGTATTGTTATACCTTTTAATATTCATGAGCTAAAGGTGCCAGTTTTCTGGTTAATTTAAGATATATAACCTGACTGGAATATGTAGCCTAGCCTGGTCTTTGACGTAGCTTGCAAATGCAATACATGTCCCTCAATAACAACTGGTTAGGGGGAAATATTAATGAGAGCTAACTGTTTTTTTACCAGATACTCTAATTGACCAATAAATTGGCACTTCTTGCTTATGAATATTTAACAGGTATAATAATGTATGATATACCAGATCATCGCATCGCCATCTTGCTTTGTCTGTTGAACCAATCAAGTCTTGGTTCAAACCAATTGGTAAAACTCAAACAATATACTGACTTCCCACAAAAGATCTGTGAGTTGAAATTATAGATTAATATGTTATGCCAAAATTTAAAACTAAGGACATGGTCACACTTGAGCATTAAGTCATGATCATTTTACCAACTTGTGAGCTGTTCATGGAAAGGGATTTTGATTACTTTACTGTATTTGATAATATGTCAAATTTAGTTTTAAATCTCAACCACATCAATCCAAATTTGCGTGTGCATTTTGTGCTAAAATTTCGGACTGAGGTTGATCAAGTGTGTCATAAAGTACTATAGCAATATTTAAGAATGTGTCTTTCATCATTACTGGTAATGACATGAAACAAGAAATGATGTATATAATTTTTTTACTTTATCATATATTTTGATGTAGATTCTACTGTAGATTTATAACTTTTCTAATGAAATTTCTTATCACAAAAACATATAAAGAAACACCAAGATAAATTTTATGAAATATTCACAAAAACTCAATTGAGAATTTTACCAATTAAAAGCTAAGTTATTTAAGTTAAATATCAGATCATATTTGCTTTATTTTCCAATGTAATGAAGCATATTTAACATATCAAAAACTTGGTGTAGGTTTCATGACTTTGATGAGAAATAAAATGTCCGTAGGGCAAATGGGAGTTGTTCCTTGTGTGTTCTTTTGCATCAATTTACATTTATTTATAACATAACTTATGTTGGAAGAATCACGACTGAATTACTAAAGTCAAAGAACTTCATGATTCTCATCGGAATTATGACAAATAAATACCAGGGGGTGGGCAGCTCGGATTTCAGTTGGGTATGGACTTGCCGTCGGAGATTGCGTCAATATATCATTCTGCAAGAGAAAATATGCTACCCATTTTGTAAATGGCTTTTACTTGAACAACTGTTATCTTTTGATCATAACTTAAAATCTAATGAAGTAAACTATATAAAAGTATACATTTTTCCCAAGACATTTTTAGAAAGAGAATTTCACACGAAAACTTATTTATAGCATTAGATTCTTGATTTAAGAACTCATTTTTTAGTAACTCGCTAAAAACGAGTCATTTTGCCAAAAAAATTTGAACAAGCCTAGGAAAAATATTATTTGGCCAAAATGTTCAAAAATAGGTATAAGTCATCTATATTGATGGTTCTGGGGAATATTTTCTCAAATTTATATTTAATCCCCTACATGTATTAGTTGTGAACATTTTGGTCCGAATAGGCCAAAAATTCATTTTTTTTTTTCAAAAAAACTCGCTTTAGATGATTTTTACCTATTTTGGAAGATTTGCCAAATAATACTTTTTCTAGGCTTGATCAAAAAAAATTGACAAAATAACTTGTTTTTGGTGAGTTTCTAAAAAGCGAGTTCTTAAAAGTTGAATTTGATGCTATAAATGTATTCATTGTAAAATTTCCTTTCTAAATGTATACATGTAGTTTTTTTTTATTTTTTATTAGTTTTCACGTTGAGATAAAAACAATTTTTATGGATTGTGAGGCTCAATCCCCTTAAGACATTTTTACAATGTAAATGTCCCTTTAAAAGGGTATTATGGCAACCGATAAAAAAACCAAAGGGAATATTGATCAAAAAAGTGTAATTTTTGGGAAAATGTAACTGATTTGTAAACCAGTTTTCAAAATTTTCAGGAGCCTTTGGTAAACTGGAAGGCCAAAACATGCACCGTTTTTGGCCATGTGTACATGTGCTTGCCTTTCCACTTAGTAACCACCCCCTGGAATAAATATTGGTTACAGGTAATTCTCTGTGTCCTTGATACTAAGTATATCGTTATGCCATGAACAAGTACAATAAGAGTAAGTTTTAAGAATTTATTCTTATTATGTTCCACTCCATGCACAAGTATGACCTAGACAAGTAACACTAAGTGAACACTATCTCCATATAAAATGAGGGCCTGGTATCAGGTCAAATAAAGTGGGTTGGATTAAATTGTTCCAGACTGAACCATTCGTGCTTGAAATTTGCCCTTTCATGGTTGTTGGTTTTGGAAATAGAAGTACACAAAGTGCTTGCATTGAGTGACTGGGAAATTGTCAAAGTATTGTCCTTCTACCACAGAATCTGCTACTCTGAGTTTCATGGTGTAGGCTTTCACTTATGATCATCGAGTAACCACCAATCATCAGGCATACAAGTATTGTACTTTTGTATGGTGATTATTTTGATCAAGGCGTAGAGCTTAAAAGTATAATCCAGTTAGGCCTAGTACTTCCTTGAACACATAGAAGTATAGGGTATGTAGTATTGCTATACACTGCCGGAGGAGGGGAACTCATTTTTTAGCAATATGGATAATCACTGGCAATTTCATATACAAGTGACTACTCCGGGAGCATATAACGTATACTGTGTACTTCTATACTTATGACCTTGACCTTGATGCCTCAGTCACTTCTGATGATTGGCTACCACTTCTGCGCATCTTCTGACTATTAATTGTAGTTCTCCATCTTGTTCTGTCTTATGCTAGTCGTTTGGCCTCTGTATCCATTTTCTGATGTTGTCAAACCAACACTTTTTCTGTCTTCCTCTTCAAGTCTTCTCTTTTCCTTCCACTTTTCTCTCTATGATTTTCAGAGCAATCTGACTGCCACTACCTCTGACAATGTGTCCAAAGTAGCTCATCTTCAGGGTTACTATCTTTCCTAACAGCTACCTCTTGAAACAAAGTCCATATTTACCATTGTATTGGTGCCTGTAGCACAAAGTTTTCGTTGACCTGTAACCATAGCAACAACTGATCTGATGTACTTTAAACTATTACTTTGTGCAGGCAGGTTTGCAAGAGGAATAGTTTGAGACCATTTTGAACAAAATCGGACAATTTTGATATTTTGCACTCCCATAGGACCAAATCCGTGACCTCTGATATGACCTTTCACATTTTTGGCTATAACTCCTGAACCATATTTCAGACATAGGTAAAAGTATACTTTTTCTGCTTCCTTGTGATTAGAGGAACATGTTCGTCTGGTTTTGAAGAAGATTTGACCAATTATGAAATTTCATTCTTTGTTTTGGCAGCCATTTTGTTTTATGCAAATTAACCAACTTTGACAAGCGTACATTTTCCTACATTTTGAATATGTTGTTTGGTAGGTAATCAACAGTTAATTTCAACCAAAACATCTTGTGTTGCAATTTTGTCTACGTCAAATCAACACATTTACTAGCTTATCAGTCAAGAATTTGGAAAACAAGATGTTCTCAATCAACTAGAGACTGATGGTGCTTTAAAAATCATGGACTGGGCGATGAAGTATATGCCGCAGAGATACAGAGAAAAAATGACAGGTTTTTTTGGCAAGCGCGGAATCACCTGGCATGTTAGTTGTGTCATTACAAAGAAGCAGAGTAGTTCAGATTTTGACGTCAATTGTTATGTTCACGTCTTCGTCAATTGCAGTCAGGATATTCATACACAGTGGCAAGCTGCTTGCGCAAGCATAATTGAGAACTTGCTGAAGAATGCCAAAAAAGATAACAACAACATTGAAAGGGTATTTCTCCGAAGTGACAATGCCGGTTGTTATCATAACGGACCTCTTCTTCTAGCGTTGCCAAATATTGCTGAGCGAGTTGGACTAAAGATATGCCGCTACGACTTTTCTGATGTTCACTGCAGGCAGGCAAAGACATTTGTGACCGGAAGATTTCGCCAATGAAATCACATATGAAATTATGGGTAAATGAAAAACATGATGTTACAAATGCAAAACAGATGAAGGAGGCTCTGGACTCTCACAGTGGCATCAAGGGATGCCAAGCTGCTGTTTGTAAACTTAGCAAGGAAAGACAACAGGGAAATGTCAAATGGGAAGGAATAAATAAGTTTGCTGAATAACTTTGAGTTTAGAGCTGGAGAAATCCGATCTTTGATGGCGTATAACATAGGAACTGGTAAAGACTTCCAAATAGAGACATTGGGAGCATCCTTCCAGGAAACGTCTCTAGAGATTGATATAGACTTCAAGCCACCACAAGAGTTAGGTACCATACCGTCTATTATTGGCCATGCAAGTGCAGCAAATCTGTTCCCCTGTGTGGATTCTGGTTGTTGTCAGAGTTTTAGAACTCATCAAGAACTAGATAGCCATATGGGCACCGGAGTCCATCATCATGCAGTCGCGTAGCAATAGGGTGGCATGGGTGGACAAAGTCCATGGGCCCCAAGGGATAAGGGGCCCCCTACATAAAGAGAAAAAAAAGAAAAGGAGAAAAGGAAGAAGAAGAAAAAGAATAAGAAAAGAAAAAGAAAAAGGAAAAAAGGAAGAAAAAGAAGAAGAAAATGGCTGTCGGGGCCCCCAGGGAAAAGTGAGTTATTGTAGAAATAATGAACGATGACTAGTTATATGTGTGGGGACCTGTTTATATAGTTATGGAAAAGGTGACCTAATTCAAATAGCACCTAGACTATTGATAAAGGCCTCTTTATAGGGTCCATCATGAGGCCCACCTGTATTATGTGAGAGCTGTCGGGCCCCAGGGAAAAATGAGTTGTTGTAGAAATCATGAACTGGAGTGATGATGACTAGTCATATGTACTCTCTAAATGTAAAAGAGTAAATTTCCACTCTTTGTAGGAGTTAAACGCAGGACAATACGTTTTTGAGTGGAAAAACACTCTAAAAGGTCTGGAGTAAAAGGGGATTTTTGATGACAATCTTCCACTCTTTTGGGAGTGAAAATTTTAACTTTCACACTCATTTTAGAGTGAAAAGTTTCCACTCGAAAACGGATTGTCCTGCGTTTAACTCCCTTCACTCCTTTTTAAGTGAATTTTCACTCTTTCCACTCGTTTTACATTTAGAGAGTATGGGGCCCCCAAATGACATGATTTGCACTTTGAAGTTTCAAAGTTATATCCCCTGAAGGTGGGCATCCCCTCAGACACCGGTTGCTAAATGCTAGGCTCAGAAGTACCGCCCAGATCATACAGAAAAAAATGCCAACGTGAAGCATCAATTAAACAAAATCTATTGAACAAATGGCGTGATTTGAACTTTGAAATTTTCTATCTCCTGAAGGGGCACATCCCCCTCAGATACCCCTCCTCCTCCATATCATTTGTCGATTGCTAATTGCAATTCTCTGAACTAAACTGCTCAGATATGGATGAAATAAATGTCAACTTGAAACATGAATTAGACGAAAATATATGCACCAAAATGTCGTGATTTGCACTTTGAAATGTCAAAATTTTCTAACCTGAGGGGGCACCGTCCCCTCAGTAACACCCTCCATATCATTTGTCGATTGATAATTGCAATTCTCTGAACTAAACTGCTCAAATGAAGAGCTGAATTGCAAAACGGCTTAGAGACCATTTTTCAAAAATGAGTTTTTGATAGATTCTTACAGACCATCAACTTGTGCATCATCCTGGCAAAAAAACTTGGTGAAAAAATCTCGCTAAGTGGGTTAAAATCCCGAAAATGTTACAATTGAAAAAGAAATGAGATGGGTGGTTCTTAGGTTGAAATTTGATGAGTTTCCCTGCAAAACGGCTAACATCCATTTTCAGCAAAAATCAATATAGTCAATTAATAAGAAACTATTTGATGAATTAATTAAATTACACCATAATTTTAAAGACATATTCGTACAGAATTACTAAAACCATTATCAGGAATTTTGCGAAACATGTTGATGTCCTAGCAGTTTTTTGCCCTTTTCTCAAAAAGTGCAAAATGGATACATGCCGTTTTGCAAGTCAACTCTCTAACTTGAAGCATGAATTAGACGAACATGCACCAAATGGCGTGATTTGCACTTTGAAATGTAAAATTTTTCTATCTTCTAATTGAGCACATCCCCACACACCCCTCCATATCATTTGTCGATTGCTAATTGCAATTCTCTGAACTAAACTGCTCAGATATAATTGAAATAAGTGTCAACTTGAAACATGAATTAGACGAAAATATATGCACCAAAATCGCCGCACTCGTTCAACCTGTGCGGACGTGCTGGTTCATCTGTGCTCAATGATATGATGTAATAATCTATATTTCTCGGCCAGCACTCGCTTTACTTCAATTTCAACAATACTGGTGACCTACTACCTCCAAATTATGCCAACCTGATTGACTTTGAGTGGATATTAGCAGTTTACTGTGCTAAAATTATGTCGGATAAGGACTCAGCCTCAGGTAGCAAGACACTGGACATGGCGAATTCAACACCACCGCAACCACCATCCAAAATTGCACAAGAACTCATGAATGATGTAGGCTATGGACAGTTTATTCAATCACTAATGGACAAGGTAATTGCACCTAAATTTGATGATCTGAAGGGAACCATGCAAAGCTTATGCACTGCAGTCAGTGATCTACGATCGGAAAATACTCAACTTAGACAAGAAATTCATGATATCCAGGAGGAAAATGGAAAAATAAAAGGAGATATGCATGATGTACAAGTTGAAAATAGTCGGCTTAAGGAACAATCTGAAATTGACAACGTGCGCATCATCTCGCTACAAAAC
>JXSR01S073037.1:19337-30476 GCA_000969725.1 Ophiothrix spiculata
TAATCTCATGATATGTTGGACATGTACCATACCTCGTAATTAATAATAATAACTTGAACCAGCGAAGTAATATTTTGACTCTAGTACAAAATTACTTTTTCTCAAAAAGATTACTAAGGTAACTCAAAAACTCGTTTTATTGATAACTCACTCAAAGAGCTGAGTTCGGTCTTGTAAATTTTATGGTAAATTTGATGCTTTATGCATAACCAAAAATCACCAGTTACATAATTCCCCCAAGGTCACGTGAGCAGAAACACGAGGTGGGCCAATCCGCCCCGAGGGCCAACTTGCCCCACCTTCCCCTATTTGATAATTTAAAAATAGGGTTAAATTATAAGACCAAATACAAGGTTCCTAAAGATAATTGATAATGATGTATATGAAGAGCCCGATTCCAAAACCTCTTACGTCCATTTTTATGGAATTTGAGTTTGAACCTGAAACATATAGTGCTTGACCGTACTTCCATGTAATGATAACGATTTGTTGCAAAACCGCCTATAATCTGTTGAAAATGTCAATCAAAAATTGACTTTGTTTCCAAAACCTCTTACTTCCAAAATAGTTTTGTGACAAAACCTCTTATGTCCATGCCTGTTGTTGTTATTGGACCATAACTAATGAATCGTTTGGGGGAACCACAATTATCATTTCCCGCAACATTTGAATTAGACAAGTACTGCATGTAACTACATACTTGACAGCATACATTGTGCTTTTATAATGTATCCAATACACTGGGCAATAAGTACCCCCTGATCTTGGCACACCGCATTTCGTCATCGTGGAGATACCATGGTCGCATAACTAATGAATCGTTTGATTGGGGTGGGGTGAAAGCGGGGTGGGGAATGGGAGGGTTCGTATATCAGCAAGATTTATAAGCGAAATGTACGAAAGAAAAACTTACAAATTATGCTGAAACCGGTAAATTACATTGTTTTGTAATCAAGTAAGGAAAGGAAACCGTATGTAATGGGGTGTGGGGGGAGAGGGTAACGGAGGAGGAGAGGGAGGGGGAGGGATATGACATAGAACCCTTTGCCAAGTTATTTACAACCTATCATAAGCCTGTGAACATGCCGCAATTTGCGTGAACCACTCTGTTGCTATTGCATTTTGTGCACTTTCTGGACGGTTTTAGCTGAGCATACCTTTAAATGGTGGGGATGGGATGGGTGGGCGGTGGAAAGGATGGGTTTGGGCTTTAAAGGTGTTACTACATATATGTGAATGTTTTAGTTAATTAATTGCATCATTTTACACTGAAAATATGATCTTAATTTCTGAAATTGATTTATTTTGTTTGTTGTCCATTGATTAATTATTAAGTGTGGTGAGAAAACCTCTACATCCATTTTTTTGAAATATTGTAATTCGTTTAAAAAATAATTGTCATTAGTCTGATTTCTGTAAACATAATATTGTAAACAAGTACATCATTATACTTAATTTGCATGCAAACTTGATTCAAAATAACAATGTACAAATGTCATAATAAACTTTCCTTGTTTTCTCAGTTTAACAAAAATAGATGTAAGAGGTTTTGGAAACAAGCTCTTCATATGTATTCGATAATGATGATATGATACCAGTTATTAATGAAACAAAGAACCAGCAGGAGCCAAATGCTAGATGGAAATCTGATTATTTGTTATATTTATTCAAAAAACAACACTGCAGTGTCCGTGTTGAGTGTTGTTTCAGTTTCACGCCAAACAGCCCTGGTTATCCTTAATCCCCACTTCCAAGCGCCATTGTCAATTTGTCATGTACGCGTGACAAAAAAAGAAACATGTCATTAGATCGACAGTGTGTTAAAGTCTGATCATTTTAAACGTTTCCAAAATATATATTTCAATACTGTATCTTGGGTTTTTTCATGGAACACCTTACTTATGAAAATTTCTGTTAAAGTGAAATAGAACGCCCGATGGACGCCGGATGAACAAAACTCACTTCCCGCAGGAATTAACTGTTTTTTACGTAAAAAAAGTTGTAATTGATTATATCAAAAGAAACTGATATGGAACACAAAAATTATCGGGTAGAAGCTCCACATTCAATCAGATAAGGGAGAAAAAGTAACTCTTGACCAAAAAGTAATCCCCAAAAATCTCGACAAAGTTCAGTAATGAAAGTCAGTTTTTAAAAATATAACTTTAGTTTAAAAATCATCTTAATTTTAGTTATATCAACTGGCTAAAATTATTTAAAGATCCCTTAGGGCTTATAAACATTACATTTCTTGATCGTTTTCCAAGCTTTAACACCACCAACTGTACGTACTGGTTTGTCTTTTTGTTCCTTTTGACATAGATGTAGGTATTCAAAACACGCTATAGAGTTGTTCATCGCCAATCAACAACGATGCATCCATGCGTAATATATCTATTTGTTGCCCCAATTTAGTTGATACAAATTATTTTACTAGCCTTTAAGACTATACTGAAAACTTTATATTTCTAGAGTTTACGATAGCCTGCGTATATCTTTTGGTATATTTGCCAAAGCTAGTTTAAAGTAAAGATATTTTTATGTTATCCCTTTTTGTCATTTAGTTTATCAAAATACGTTTTGAGAGCAACTAGAACAATTTTACTTCAAATTTAATGTTAGTCAACATTATGTTGGTTAAGCATAATGTTTTATAACATACGTATATAGATATCTGGGTGCTTGCTTATTTATGTAAAGAACGAATAGTTTAGTATAGCATTTTGTCTTTATGATAAACCGAAATATTATACAAGTAGGGCGGTGACAGTGGATTTTGATATAAGATGGACGAGGTGTGATATAAAACCCTTTCATTGAATTTCTCGCGTCGAGAAGGAATTGTGTCAGAAATTCCCATGAGATGGAATTTTGTCAGAATGGGTTGCAACAATCTCTCCTATCATTTTTAATTAATGATACTTTTGAAACGCCTACGTATTTTTACTTATGCAGTTCTTTATTTTTCTTTCTCAGCAGAAATTATATTCGTAATAGGTGATTGACTCATAAAATATTTAAAACCTTTCTTGTATAAATTAGTATCATTTCGTGTTTTTTTTAAATCAAGCGTGTGTTGTATTTTGTAAACTCGAATTTCGAGTTTAAAAACCCGAAATTCTACTTCTTAAACTCGAAAATCGACTTTTAAAAACGCGAATTTCGCCTTTTGAAACTCGAAATTCGACTTTTATGTCAAGTATTCGTCAACTCAAATTTCGACCTTACAAAAACTCGAATCTCGCCTTTTAAAAACCCGAATCTCGAGTTTTTAATGTCGTGAAAAACTCAAAATTCGTTTTTAAAAGTCAAATTTTGGCTTTTAAAAGCGTTAAACTGGAATTTTGACTTGTTTAAACCCGAAATTCTACTTTTTAAAGTCGAAAATCGACTTCTAAAACTCAAAAATTGACTTTTAAAAGTAGATTTTTGAGTTTTAAAAGTCGAATTCGGATTCAAATAATTTGAAATTCGAGTTTAACGCTTTTAGAAGCCGAAATTCGACTTTTAAAAACGAATTTTGAGTTTTTCAAGTTTCAAAAGTCGAATTTCGTGTTCTGACAATTCAAAATTCGCGTTTCAAGATTTTAAAAGTCGATTTTCGAGTTTAAGAAGTAAAAATTCGAGTGTACAAAATACAACATACATACATACATACATTAGGCTTATTTAACACACGCTTGATTACAAAAAAACACGAAATGATACTAATAAGGCTTCATACAAAACCCCTAGGACATATTCGTTTGCGTTTTATGCGACTGGGAATCATCCGTTAGGGGGTGGGGTTGTAACTACCCCCAACCCTTGGTAAGACAAGGGTTAAGGCGTATTGGCTCTTTTCTCTATGCGCCTGTTTAAGCTGGTTTACACCTTGGTCCAAAACAATAGTGACATTTAACAACGAATAGTGCTTGAATCAGCCGTTTTTCCATTGAAAGGTGAATTAGCATGCTGTTTTTAAGAAAATGCTAAGTTTAGAATGTTTACTTTTATGTACATTAATTTCAGACACAAAAACAAATAATATGTTTGCTGTTATTCATAATAAAGCTGCTGTGAATGACATTATTCAGACAAATGAAGTCGTTTGTAAACAACTCAACAACTTGAATTAACATTGTAATAATCAGCGAGTAAATACACTATATACATATATTTTTGTTTTCCATATCTAACTGACAATTTTTTTGTAAAAAGATAAATTATCAAAATGTCTTCAAAATGATTTTGAATCTCAGGCTACTGCTACATACTATAAAAAGATTTTTAGTTCTAACAACATTGCAAGTTCGAAAAAATGACTACTTATATGTACATTGATATCAGAAAAAAAATGTTTGAAAAAAACTTTGCTGTTACTGTATTTCATATTATAGCTCCTGTGATTGACATTATTCAAACAACTGAAGTCGTTTGTAAACAGCTCAACAACTTGAATTGTCAATGTAATAAAACCACAAGTTTGCCTCCTAGTAATACTAACAATGAAGTACAATGATTAAAATGAGGTACATTGAATTATATCACATTTCTAGGTGGGTATTTCCAAACAGAACTTCTCATTGAGAACAGGAAGTCTAGTGACATCTCGCCTAAGCAGAGCAAATTAAACTGGGATAATGAATGCTGTGGACGTGACATTGCTAGTTAAAACAATCAAAGATGTTCAGCGGAAACGTAGAAAGAAATAGAATCCTTTATGAGGGTAATACTCCGGGTTTTAATTAAATATCAAAAAAATCATTGCTATATATAAAAAAAAATCATTGCTATAGCAATAATATTATTTAATTTCCGTGGATTTAATCCAGTATTTCAATTTCTGCATTATGATTAATTTGCAATTCAACGTATCCAGTACGGTAAATAAATACTCAGTTTCTTACAAGAGAATTGTCTCAATTGAATGCATATTTATTTTTATTATGTAATCAAATGTAGGAATGAAAGTGAATAAAATCACTATCGATACGCCATATAGTACTTAGCAGGATTAAAAAATAAATTCATACTAATTTGGTGTCTCTTTTCCATTAATACTTTAGCTGTGCCGCCTGATGAAATAAGAGATTATTCAAATCTAAAGTATGAGTAGTACCAACTTCATTATCAACTTAGAACCTGTGTTTGATATTGTGCTGAAGATAAGTTTTTTTATATTAGTACCATAAAAGGAATAAGAATTAGTGAGTAGTAGCTAACGATATGGTAGAAACTAAACTTATATTTTCTTATCTTATGATCAGTGATCAAAATACACTGCATTAATTTTCTTTTCTAAAACTAAACCTTAACCCTTGTCTTACCAACGTATTTTTGTAACGTTTGAAATTGAAATTGGGGCGCTAAAAGTTGCTTTGCTTTATACCACAGTATAGGGTAGGGTCTCCTCTATCCGTTGATAACAAAATCATCATGAAAATCGGCCAAGGCGTAATTATGACGTCATAAGTACTTCCGATTTAGAAAAATTGCGATTTTGGGCAAACATGGCCAGCAAACCAAAATTGTGCTGTAAAAGTTCTAAATATCAAAAAATTGCCCGGGTTTTGTGCTTTAAGAAGGAAAATGGTGTTTCTATTAATTATGTTCTGTGGGTTTTAGCTGAATACCATGCAGATGTTCTGGCAACTTATAGTTTTCTCAGGTGGCAACCACCCCCTACCTTCCGACTTTAATGAGGAGACACCCTAACCCCCCGAAAGGTTGTACCTACGATTGTTTTCGCTAAAATGACCGCAAAGGATGAACGTACAATTACCCAAAACTATAAAGCCTTATTAGTATCATTTCGTGTTTTTTTTAAATCAAGCGTGTGTTGTATTTTGTAAACTCGAATTTCGAGTTTAAAAACCCGAAATTCTACTTCTTAAACTCGAAAATCGACTTTTAAAAACGCGAATTTCGCCTTTTGAAACTCGAAATTCGACTTTTATGTCAAGTATTCGTCAACTCAAATTTCGACCTTACAAAAACTCGAATCTCGCCTTTTAAAAACCCGAATCTCGAGTTTTTAATGTCGTGAAAAACTCAAAATTCGTTTTTAAAAGTCAAATTTTGGCTTTTAAAAGCGTTAAACTGGAATTTTGACTTGTTTAAACCCGAAATTCTACTTTTTAAAGTCGAAAATCGACTTCTAAAACTCAAAAATTGACTTTTAAAAGTAGATTTTTGAGTTTTAAAAGTCGAATTCGGATTCAAATAATTTGAAATTCGAGTTTAACGCTTTTAGAAGCCGAAATTCGACTTTTAAAAACGAATTTTGAGTTTTTCAAGTTTCAAAAGTCGAATTTCGTGTTCTGACAATTCAAAATTCGCGTTTCAAGATTTTAAAAGTCGATTTTCGAGTTTAAGAAGTAAAAATTCGAGTGTACAAAATACAACATACATACATACATACATTAGGCTTATTTAACACACGCTTGATTACAAAAAAACACGAAATGATACTAATAAGGCTTCATACAAAACCCCTAGGACATATTCGTTTGCGTTTTATGCGACTGGGAATCATCCGTTAGGGGGTGGGGTTGTAACTACCCCCAACCCTTGGTAAGACAAGGGTTAAGGCGTATTGGCTCTTTTCTCTATGCGCCTGTTTAAGCTGGTTTACACCTTGGTCCAAAACAATAGTGACATTTAACAACGAATAGTGCTTGAATCAGCCGTTTTTCCATTGAAAGGTGAATTAGCATGCTGTTTTTAAGAAAATGCTAAGTTTAGAATGTTTACTTTTATGTACATTAATTTCAGACACAAAAACAAATAATATGTTTGCTGTTATTCATAATAAAGCTGCTGTGAATGACATTATTCAGACAAATGAAGTCGTTTGTAAACAACTCAACAACTTGAATTAACATTGTAATAATCAGCGAGTAAATACACTATATACATATATTTTTGTTTTCCATATCTAACTGACGAATTTTTTTGTAAAAAGATAAATTATCAAAATGTCTTCAAAATGATTTTGAATCTCAGGCTACTGCTACATACTATAAAAAGATTTTTAGTTCTAACAACATTGCAAGTTCGAAAAAATGACTACTTATATGTACATTGATATCAGAAAAAAAATGTTTGAAAAAAACTTTGCTGTTACTGTATTTCATATTATAGCTCCTGTGATTGACATTATTCAAACAACTGAAGTCGTTTGTAAACAGCTCAACAACTTGAATTGTCAATGTAATAAAACCACAAGTTTGCCTCCTAGTAATACTAACAATGAAGAAAAAAAAAGCCTTGAAAACATCTTTGTAATGATAAAGGTCGTTGTTCGCTGGTGGTTGAAAAAACTTGTCTGATACCAACATCACGAACATGTTTGCCAAAGATCCAATTAATCAATTCAAAGAGACTTGTATTTAATGAAATTCTTTGGAAAACCAAGTTCAAAAATGACATCTTGATGTGATAAGCCATACTAATATGGATTGATTTTTGTTTACCATTTAAGGACGATCGCGGTGATAGTTCCTACCTGTAGATTTAGATTATTTGTGTCAGTTATTAGATAAGAGTCTTAACTTCAAAATTCAGCAATACAAAGTGGGGGTCACCAACAATCTAAGCGCGTTATGACGTCATATATGATGACGTCATTTTCCGTTCAATGAACTTGAAAACTTGAGCGTTAGATTGACGTTATTAGCTTTTTTTATCCGAGTTCAATGTTTTAAAACCGAATTCCGGTGAAAACTTTTCTTCTTTTTTTTTTAGATTTTACCACAATTATTTTCATCTCACGCTATCTTTTTAAAACAGTCGTTGGCCCCATTTTTTCCTCGATTTTACATTCACAATTGACCAGCCAAAAATTAAATATTCTACAGGGAGCAAATATGTGAAAAATCAGCATTTTGTTGTATAGGAAAACACACGTTAAAAGTTTCTTCACTGAAGTCTCGTTGAGTCGGGAGCACTCGGTACTAATTTGCGGTATTTTTCGTGTTGTTCGGCAATTATAAGACAATGTGTAAATAACAAGAGCACGCGCTGCGTTTGGTTTGTGTAAAAGGCGCAAATCTTGAGCTTCGATACCACGCGTGCGATTGGTCAAAATCTTTCCGCCACTAACACCGCGATCGTCTTTAAAGAAATATTGAATTTCAAAATACGGCATAACATAATGATATCGGTAATGTGAATCATTTAGATTCAGACATGTGCCCATTTTGATACCTGCTTTCTGTACAGCCTTGCCGAAAATACTCAAAGACAATTCAACACTTATCAACAGTGTGGTTTGTGTAATGAAACAATCAGCAAATATTAATTCCGACGCACTCTAAATCATTGTTTACTCTCGTGTTGATCATCGTATCTATAAAAGTAGTATATCATATGTCTTCATTACCTTCTTCTAACAGCACTTATGTATCTTAGCTCAGATATTAATAAGCCTTGGTGGAATCTGTTGTGTCATTTGTTCTTATCTTATAAAATAGATCTCTATTATACATACAACATACAAACGATCACTTTAAACAGTTGTTCTCGGAATAAAATTGCTGTACATAATCCTTGTGTTTGTCTTTCCAACGTTAAAGGGGAATTGGACAAGTTCAGCATCATCCCCAAACTTTTCCCCAAGCATTTTGAGATTTTTGCATCATTTGAAGTATAAGCGGTAATAATGACAGCATGCAAAGTTTCAATGCCAAATTCAAACCCTATATACCAAAATATTTAGATATTCTGTTATTTTTAATTATCGTTGTCGACAACAATAAATACTGCCCTCTATATTTGAATTTCTAAAATTGGCCTTTCCAGGAGATCTAATGAAAATTTCTTCTGATTTTTCTGTAATCTATGATGTGAAAGGAATATTTTACAAACAAATATTTGGCTCTTTCTCATTGTATAGCATCAATAAATACGTTTAGAGAATAGCCTCATACCCAAAATCAACAAATAAAATAAAATTCAAATTTTTGACTTTTTTGAAGGTTTTGATCTTTGATTTTCCCAATATCTGGTAATTGACTGTTATTTTCTAACTAAGGAAGTGTAAATCACCCACAAACAAAATGTTCCTTTAACCATTAAAGATTGTATTACACCAGAACATAGATACAGTTATTAATGATTGTTTTACACGTTTCGACCGAGCGTAAAAGTTTCAGAGCTCGCTCACAACTCGCTACACTTTAGGCGGATTTTAAGAGCTTCGAGGTCTTTTTACCAATTCACTCTAGTCCAGAAAAACAGCCGCAAAACACACCCGGATTTTACTTAAAAACTTTTCCGAGACACCTGCAATTGTTTCAATGCCAAGTTTATGTACCTATGAACAATGTTATTAAGCCACGGTTGTACAGTATTAACTTTTCTACTCTCTAAATGTAAAACCAATGGAAATAGTGAAAATTCACTGGAAAATGAGTGAAGGGAGTTAAACGCAGGACAATCCGTTTTCGAGTGGAAATTTGTCAGTCTAAAACTCCTTTTAGAGTGGTTTTCCACTCGAAAAGGTATTGTCCTGCGTTTAACTCCTACAAAGAGTGGAAATTCTCTCTTTTACATTTAGAGAGTAGTACGAAGTCAAAAACGTTTGATTATCAAATTATTCCCCTCAATCAATGTTTAATTTTCACTATTATTTCGAATTTAGATATCCAGTTCCACTTGACAAATCCCCTCGCGTCAACGTTTGCATTATTTAAAATGATAAACCACAATAACTATGATACTTTTTGTGGAACCTTATCTCCACATGTTCTCTTATGAGAATATTTTTTCAAGGCATATGAATGTAAATAGTATGAATACACCTTATAAGAAAAACATTTTAAATACGTCTTATCTGAAATCTCTTGAAAAACCTGCAAAGAGTATTTTTATTCCCATATAAAATTTCCTAAATTTGCTTTTTGTATAAATATACAGGGTGGATTAAAAAACTTCAAGTTCAAGGTCACGTTTCACATAGTAATTGTACCTCAAACAACTTGAATTTGCACAGTAATTATTGTTTATACCTCTTAAACAATCCCTGGAAGTTGTATGCAATTTTCATCATTCGATCTTAAGATACAGCTCCTTATGTAAACCGTCCTTCAAAGTGGCTTGTCCACGAAAGCTTTTCTTCATTTTTGTTTTCAATCTGTTTCCCTTGATCTGCACCGTATTTGGTTCCACACGTGTTGTACTGCAGGTTAAATTACGCATGTTTAACTGAAGTGATTGATCATCAACTTTGAATTGAATAATGTACCTGCAGCTTCAAATGGTGGAGCCCCGGTTTCAGCACTAATTCTTAACCCTCGTCTACCAAGGCTTTTTTTTGTAACACGTTTACCCAAGGGGGGGGGGGTTGTGATCTTGGTATCGTTGGATAGGGTATGGTCATCCCCTATCCAACGATACCAAGATCACAAAAATCGGCCAAGGCGTTACGTAATTATGACGTTATAAAGGTCTTTCAGGTCGAAAAATCGGAATTTTGGCAAAAAATGGCCACCAAAATCAAAATTTTGCTATAAAAGTTCTAAATAACGGAATTTCATCGGGTGTTTTGCTAATAAAGAAGGAGAATGATAATTCTAACATGCCCTGCAAGTTTCAGCTTCATAGCATGCATATATTTTTCTAAATGACGACTTAACATTTTCCGGGGCTTCACCAACCCCCCAACCCCCAACATCCCAACTTTGACGGCCTACCCTAACTTCACCTTAGATGCCCCCCCCCCTAATTTCTTCATCAAAATAACCGCAAAGGATGTAGAAGTCATTACCCAAATGCCTGGGGTCGGTTGAGTTTGCGGTTTTATGCGGGGGGGGGGGGGGTAGACGAGGGTTAATGGCGAGAAAAGAAGAACAACAAATGTCAACAACCCAAAAAAAAATCGGTGTATATTCTTTGACTCGAATTTAATAAAATTGAATTAATCGTATTACTGTTGTTAGAAAGCGATCGTTTCACAAACAGTTTTGATAATTAGAATAGCAGGTATGTTTTTTTATTTAAAGTCAGCCTATTCACGACCATTTGCAGTGCACTGCTCCAATAGCGACAAAACAAATCTGGCAGTTTCAATTACCCTTTCGATGGTGTACTTCCAATGATTGAACGACAGCTTTTTGCCCCAGACAACTTTTGATGTACAATACTGCATGTACTTTA
>JXSR01S073037.1:30526-50690 GCA_000969725.1 Ophiothrix spiculata
TGAGCGATCAGACATAATTACATAATTTTCCATATCAAATGATTTTTTGAAAAGACAATATGTTCTCAACTTGGTTTGAAAGTTTCTGATTTGATGAATCCATTGATTATTGTAAACTCGTTGGAGTTACAAATTAGTTTCGAATATGCACATTGATAGTGATAAAATGTGATATTAGTAGTTATAGTAATACTTATTTAAACTCTGTAATTGATATGTCAATGCGTGATTTATTACATTTCACGCGAGAGTGTTCGTAATTAACTAATTAGAGTAGAACTAATAATAGAGAACAGCAACGAATAAATCACTTGGGACTAAATACATGCACTTTAAATAAAACATTTGACAATCATTTTTCATAGAAACAAGATTACTTAGACTTAAGAATATTAAGGGAGTACTCGTTTAACCGATGAATCAAGTGATATCACGCGATGTTATCGTCAATTATCGTTGATTTTACTTCTCGTAAATTCCCACTTAAAGGGGCAAGTTCAGCATCATCCCCAAACTTTCCCCCAAACAATTTGATATTTTTGCATTATTATAAGTATTGGTGATAATAATAACAACATGCAAAGTTTCATTGTCAAATTCAAACCCTATTTATCAAAATATTTAAATATTCTCTTATTTTTAATTATCGTTGTCGACAAAATGTCGATAAATAATGCCCTCTATAGTTGAATTTCTAGAATTTGCATTTTCAGGAGATCTGATGAAAATTCCAAATTTCTTTTGATTTTTCTGCAATCTATGATGTAAAAGAAATGTTTTAAAATGTTTTACAAACAATTCTTTGGCTCTTTCCCATTGTATAGCATCAATAAACACGTTTAGAGAATAGCCTCATACCCAAAATCAACAAAAAAAATAAAATTCAAATTTTTAACTTTTTAAAGGTTATGATCAAAACTTTCGCGATATTTGGTAATTGACTGTTATTTTCAAACATAAGATGTGTGAATCAGACAAACAAAATTTCAAAATTGTGTCAAATGCTCCTTTAACCATAGCTTCGTTTAAAATGTCTTCCAAAAATGAGTTCTCATTATCTAGGTATTATAATATTATGGTTATAAAGAATACAACATAAGAATAGCAGGAAAAATGGGCCGGGAACACCGCAGTCGATCAAAAATGTACACAATGATAATGTCAAGTTCACGCCTAAATATCTTTTAATATACATTTTATGGCTGTATTTTCAATGGTATGTAAATGAATAGATGTGTTTTGATTTCATTTAGATAGACACGCATTCTCTTCACTCTTTTTAATTTCTCAAAAAAAAACACACCTCGTTTTGACACAATAGAATATTAAACAAGTACGCCGGTTAAAACGGATTTATGTTTAAGATTGAGGTGATGTTTCAAAATATTTTACCCAAATATCAAATATGACTGGCCATTGATATTAGTAAGTGCACAGAAGTGTTCAACTGAATCTGATCTGCTTAAGGGTATTATACAGTGGCGTGTCCAGGGGATGGCTTTGGGGGCTGAATCCCCCCGCAGAGTTGCAAAAATCATGCAAGCCCCCTTACGCCCCCCCGCAAGGAAAAATCCTGGACACGCCAGTGGGTAAATACAATTTTTCTACTCAGGAAAATGTGAATCCTAACTGTTCTTAATCATGAAAAGAGAAATAGTTTCCACTGCATTTGTGAGTAACCAAACCATAGCTTATGGCGCGAGTTAGCCATGCATTACGAAGCGAGGAAATAACTGCTGAGCTAACTGAGCAGAATTAAGATTGTTAACTGAAATCTATATAAAACATTAACATCAAAATGCCGCAATTTGTTTTGTTTGAAATTTGTAATAAAAATTGAAATGCTTGCCTCGATGGAATTCTCAATTTGCAATTGAATTATACGAATGCTAACATTAGCCGAAATGTAGATTATAAAAGTATTAAAAACAGGCAATACAGTGCTCAAACAGGTAGATCATAGAGTCATAGTCACAACCGGCTTTTCAGGAAAAAACAATGCGAGTTTATTACATTATCATTCAAAATCAACACAACATTATACGATTTTATTTATAATTCAAACAATACCGAGCCTGTCAAATTTGAAAACAATCGAATTTTCCGAACATCATGAAATTATGAGGTTTCGGCGAAAAAGGCGTCAACTAATTCAAATAAATCCGTTGACGTCATTTTGACCTTGATCATGGAAGTGGAATTACTAGTAAAGACTCTCTTTCATGTACACGTCAAAAACTCTGATATTCTCACACGTGTAAGTAGGCAATAAATTACAGTAAACATGAAGTTCCGCCGTCTCGCTCGCGAAAAAGAAATGTAGCCTTAACAAATGGTTAACAAGTTTACTGTCCCTATTTTATTAATATTCTGGTAAAAAATCACTACCTCCGTTCATCACAGTATAAAGAATTGGATGATGCGTGAAATTAATTGTTGCATAATTTAAATATAAAAAATAATGATTTTTTAAGGTCTCTAGTAGAATCTCTAGCCTTATTAGAAAGTCAAACACGCATAGATGAAATGCAACTTTTCGCTACACATTTTAATAATATGTCATTTATTTAACATTGTGAGGCTCTAGATGCTCTCTTCTTTTTAGGTTATAAGTAATGCTTTCAACTATAATAATAAAAATATTTGATAGCAGCTAAGTATTTCGTAGATTTGATATGCATCTAAATATATAATCTACAGAGACATTTGTTTGGATTTAACTGTCAATTCAAGGGTAGAGAGGATTTGTTTGTACATTATACCTATAATCGCCAGATTGTTTATTGATACACTTTAATACCCGATATATTCTCAAGTGGTAGTGTTCGTTATTTACTTGGACTAAAACTGACAGCAAACAATAACGTATTACTCATTTGCAATTAGCATCACACATGCCTTTCGGGAATTGGTTCAGAGTATTTGAAAAACATCAGTTTCCTGCGATTATATTGCTTAAGACAGAGAATACTTAGAAAGCTTTAGCTATCTATATCAGTTAACAATGTGTTCCAAACAACTTTATAAGCTACAGCAAGTCCAAGTTTTAAGCCAAGAAATATTGTTGCCATAACCTTCAAACTCATTCCTGGGTATCCAATCCAATACGTAATTGTTTTAAAACTGCTCGTCTGGTCTAGCCTTCCAAAACAACACACATGAAAGGCATGCGTAGTTTTAACTAGTATTAGGCCAAAAAAAGAAACAAGTTTGTTTCTGGTAACCCGCGCGCGTTTCTGTTAAGTTACATATTTCCCGCATTTTTTTTTCGTAATTCGTATCAAAAAAAAATATAATTGTTGATAAATAAAACAATTCTGTGAAATAGCTTACTGGAGACTTGCGTAAAAACAAACAAAGATGCAACAAAACAAGTCGCATGTTGTATTTTTGAACATGAAAGAGAAACTAAGGGCGGCAGGTTATAAACAAAACTTTTATGGTTAATAATGATGTTAATAAATAATAATAGAAACCAAAAGCATTGATTTCATGTGTTTTTCTCCGCATATCGCATTTTATTTTCGAAAAGTAAAAAATAAAAAATAAAAACTTGTTTTTTTTATTTGGCCTGATAACATCCAATTGGTTATATTTGCCGATCAGAGAGAGTGGGTTGTTCAAGACTCTACCGAGCATCTTGACCGAGCATCCAGGGATGCCGGTCGAGTTTTTAAACAGACAGTTTTTCTTCTTACTGATTTTGAGTTGCCATTTGTTACGGTATTGGCCGTCTAATGCAAACAGAGACGTTTTCAAATAAGTCAACGATATTACAGGATATATCCGGATTTTTTGTATCCTTGATCTGGATTTAAGAGTTTTATTTAGTTCGTTTTGTTCATGGATATCTCTTGATTGTTTGTTTTAGATAAGGGAATAGCTTATAGAATTAAATGGAAGAATTACCCTATCTTTTATGAATACGAATCAAGTAACGTTAACTCCAGCGCTCCAACGCCGTCACCGACGATGACGCTATAGTGCGCAAAAATACAAACAAACAAAATCGTGCGTTGAAATTGTGTTACCCGAGGATAAATGTAACGAAATACACCGGTCTATTTTATTATCAATTTTTGACACTTGTATCTGGATATTTATCTAACTAAACTCAATCGAGTCGTTTGAAGAGGCGATAATTAAAATACTCCAGAATGGTTTGTTATTTCATAATATGGGGCTCTTCTTGTGTTCAATCCTGCGACATGTTCACTTTTCCTTATTGATATTCATGAACGTCTCTAAAAAGGCTCTATTACTTCTATATTTTAAAGTTTTGGAATATCTTTTGGATTAACCCAACGAAACGCCATCACCAACAGAAACAAAAGTGGAGCCCCCCCCCCCCCCCCCCCACACACACACCCTGAAGTATACGGGGTTAAATGCTTCCTATTGCTGATGCAATAAATAGAAAATATGGTTTGTCTGAAAATATATATATGTACTAGTATTATAACATAGAGGAATTGTATAAACTTTTTGCAAACTTGCATATATTGGTATCCCATTTAAGGTGGTTGTTATGGTTATGTAAAATGTAATAGCAGCTGTCTTATCATGAATACATTAAAGTAGAAATAACCTTGTCGGGAAAAAAAAATACTTTTTCGCTCCAACTGCGGTTTATACAGCATGTATTCTTAGAGGAAATTATCAATGTTATCAAGAGTATTTGCATATTTAGATGCTTTAGGGTAGACGACATTGATAGTGTATTATCTAGTTTCAACACGCTCTGATTAAAATTGCCACAAAGCATAGTTCCAAATGTGTCTGATTAAGTTTGCTTCAAACCAAGTTTAAACAAAACCAATGCACATAATCAAAGTGGAAATCAGCTTTACCAGAATAAAGCGCCCAACATTTAAACGGGATTCTTTTTACTTTAAGTGATACCATATTCCCAAACAAAGAGGTCCTCAAAGTTCATCTCGTTTAACAAACTTAATCTCTGGAGGTTTGGTATTCAATGTTTTATTACAAACAACTTGCATACAAAGTAGTGGATTTACTTTTCTTTTGATTCCAAAAAATTATTACTTTTAATCCTCCATAAAGAAAAAGCAGCTCCAAGGTAAAGTAAGTAGGCTGAAGTAGTATGGGATGGGCTGTCACTGTTACTGTTTCTCGATTCTATACCATGAACCTCTATTCTTACGAGGAGGAAACAGTATGTTGATTAGCTTAGTTGTTAAAAGAGCACGAGTAAAGGACAAACAATGAGTAATGACAACAGTTCAAGCTTGCAGGTTTCAAGAGTATAGTTTCATAAGATGTATCCTTCCAGTGTGAGACTGATTTCATTGCCAAATAAACTGAATCAGCTCATTATTTATGCAAAGTAACGAGCTTTAGTTTACCCATGGGTATCAATAACCTTACTAAAAATGTTGGGGAATTGAAAAATCTAATCTAATAGTATCCCAATGCCATTTCATCCGTTCTACTTGGTATTGGTTTACCTCTCGAGCCAAAAATTAGGAGGACAATCCTTTTCCAACAGCAGATTCTGGAATGCCTTGAAAGATTTTGCCTACTTACACTTGCCAGATTATCCCAACTTTTGGCATCATCATCATCATCCGTCGACTGCAGAGCAGGCGACTACAAGTTTTCTCCAACTACAACGGTCCTGAGCCATTTCAGTTAATGTTTTTGGGCTCAGTATGCACTCTGTATCATTCACAAGCTCCTGGATGTACTGCAAAAAAAAGGTCCGTTGTCTTCCTGGCTTCCTTTTCCCATGTGGTGGAATATATAATGTATACTCTTTACATGGTTCATCTTCAGGCATCCGGAGCACATGGCCCAAGAATCTGAGCTGACGAGACCTAACTTTCTCCACTAGTGGCGAAGCCTGTGCCAGATCATATATGGAAGCATTGGTCACTCGGTCGATCCTTTTGATGCCAAGCATAATTCTATAACAAGAGGTACCATAGGCAATGATCTCATTTTCCATTGCTTTGGTCAGGACCCATGATTCACAGCCATATAACAGGTCAGTGACACAAGTCGTGTTGAAGAGTTTGACCTTAGTGGAGATAGTGATATCGGGGGATCTCCATAAAACGCTCCAGCTTCCAAAATGCTGCCCAAGCAAGGCCCTTCTTTTTCTTACAATCTCCACTGCTGGATGCCCTCATAGAGCCAAGGTATTTGAAGTCCTCTACTGTGTTGATAGCATTACCATAAACTTCAAGCGGGGGCTGCGGATGTCAATTAATAACCATGTATTCTGTCTTTGGGGCGCTGATGATAAGACCCAGAACAGCAGCAGCATTGGCAGTTCTGGTCAGCTGTGATTGAGCACGAGAGATGGAGGATTCGAGCAGGGCGATGTCATCTGCAAAGTCAAGGTCATTTAAAACTTTTGCTGGGTACTTTCTTGATCTTCTTGGATGTGTAACTACACCAGAGTCTCCTACCGATGCTCTTTCTAAGAGATAATCCACCAAGATGATTAATTGGAATGGAGCTAACACATCACCTTGAAAAACTCCTGTTGTTACATCTAATGGGTTGGAAATATTTCCATCCAGCATGACTACACTACTGGTGTATAGCACTTGGATAGCGTTCACCAGTGGCTCGGGAATGCCATAGTGCCGTAGGACTGCAAACATTATGGTTCTGTTGATGGAGTCAAATGCCTTTTTAAAATCCACAAAGGCATTTGCTTTTGGCATACATACGAAGTAGAGTCTCAAAATTATGCTTAGTTTTGACTATAATAGCTTATGCTCTCAAAATTATGCTCAGTTTTGACATCTTCAAAATGGCGCCATCAGTTTTTGTCAAATAGGATTCATAATTCTGATAAGTTCGGATAATAGGGTATTAGCCGGTCATTTGGTACATTCGTTTTTGTTTATGAATGCTATCTGTCACTCATATGTTTTCATGTATGTCATCCTTCCGATCCTAGCAGTGTGGTTGCCACAGTATTCTCTCAGTAAAAATGGAACTTTTTTCTTGCTAATGAAACAAAGGTTGCAATTGCGTGTGCGTTCAAAAAGTCTTTTTACCTAGCGATTCGGTGATTTTTTTTTTACAAAAGGAAGTCAAATCTTCGATTGCAAGCAGCAAGATAACTCTATCTAGAGATATTTGTTTTTTATTCTTTTCATCAACGATTATGATAAAATCTTAATGAAATAGTTGTGTAAATGGGGACTTTGCGACCGAACACTTTTCGAGAAACTGATGAAAATAAGCAGCAAAAAATGAAGAAAAAAATAAGGATTACCAACAGATTTTCTGTTGTAAAATGTAATCGCCTTGATCAATTTCAACAAGTAAGTTTCACGATCAAATATATTTGCTTTTATCGTCTTTGAATAAATAACGTCAGATAGAAAAGTATTTTAGTGTAAATACAATATTGCAGATAGAATAGTTTTGGAAGAAAAATCAGGATAAACATTCTGGAATGAGCATATAACATAAAAAACAACCCTTTGAATAAACATCATAGAAATAGTAAAAGAAGTATTCACTAATCCCACAAAGCAGATGAAATGATTTTCTCATGTATTTGAAGAAAATAATTCAAATAAGTTGCTATCACACTATTATAATAATCACTAAAAAGTATTATTATAATGAAAAGTTCACTTGAAACCAAACAAAAGATAATGTTCTATCTATATTCGATACATTTTTGCTAAATACGTTTACATGTATACTATTCAATTCAGAGTGTATGTGGATCACACTGGATTGTGGTTAAATAAAGAGAAACATGTTCCTAATACCATACCTTACCATACCATCAGCTCTACTTCATTGCATTGCATTATCAAATGAATCTCAATCTCACCATATTAGCGGAGAGTCAAAAGTTTCTATATGATCATCTATCAACCTATATATATACGTTTTGTTCTTGCACATTTGACTATACGATGGTATCTGTATTCCTATACATACATGAACACCATGTTCTTGTTTATTCTTGAACATAAGATTAGAAAGACAATATTTAATCTTCGTCCATTCATTCAAATTCAATCAACTAAAGTAAACCGTATACTTTCTGTGATTTCCATTTAATTACATGGGTAAACCCTGGAGTGTATTGAATTTTGGATTGAATGATACAGGATGTTTCAAAAATACATGTATGTACTCGAAAAAAAATAATTTTAGAAAATATTTCCGTCTTTTTTAAACTTACAAACAAGGAATTCTGTATTCCTTGTTTATTGCTTTAATAAAGACACATAAATCATTACTCTAGCTGTGTGTTATATCATTGTATATATTTTGCAACCTTGGAATATAACTTCCCCTGAAACAATCGCTAAATCGCATGGTCGACTTTGCAGTCGAGATGCAAAGGATATAATGACTTTAAATAACAAATGGAAACGGAGAGCGGTCTTGATTCAAATTAAGAAGTCTCCTTACATACAAATTATCCACAAGTTAAGTTCATGGCTGTTGTGATGATTTACAGAAGCACCACATCTTGTGGTGCTTCTATGAGATACATCTTTAAAATGTCTACTACAGGTTCCAGAGTGTATTTTTCTTAAAGTACCGTGCACATGTTTCAATATGCAAAAAATTGGTCTTTCAAAATGACTCTGAATATTTCTTGATACTTCATAGCCATGATACTACAAAATTATCAAGTGTACATCAAATGTCCTAGGCTGTCATAATTCCATATCACTGATTGCATGTTAACACTGACAGTTTGAACATCGCACCTTGGCTTTAGCTATTTTGCACTCTTGGGGATTCTTTTAAATTTTATTCTCTTCAAAGTAGTATACAATTATTTTTAGGTGTTGAATTAATCTTTCTAAAGATTTAAATAAAAAGATAATAATAACTATAGAATTTGTGTAAAAATTAAAAAAATGAGCACTAATCATTTTGACACACACTTTATATTGTAGCATGGTTTCATTTGTCTGGATTTGAAATTCCAGAGTGTATTTTTCTCAAAGTACCGTGTACATATTTCAATATGCAAAAAAATTGGTCTTTCAAAAAGACTGAATATTTCTTGATACTTCATAGCCATGATACTACAAAATTTTCAAGTGTACATCAAATGTCCTAGGCTGTTCAATATCACTGATTGCATGTTAACACTGACAGTTTGAACATCGCACCTTGGCTTTAGCTATTTTGCACTCTTGGGGATTCTTTTAAATTTTATTCTCTTCAAAATAGTATACAATTATGTTTAGGTGTTGAATTAATCTTTCTAAAGATTTAAATAAAAAGATAATAATAACTATAGAATTTGTGTAAAAATTAAAAAAATGAGCACTAATAATTTTGACACACACTTTATATTGTAGCATGGTTTCATTTGTCTGGATTTGAAATTAAATCTACGACATATACCTGTATATCTATTTACAAAGTGTACAGCCATTCGTTGATTAAAATCCCACCAGCAATACATTAGGCTCTTTTCTGAGGTTTCAGAAAGATATAAAACTACGAACCACAAATATACATAGAGGAAAAGAACGCTTCCACATTTGATATCAATTCACTGGTTTATTATAAATGTTATCCTTCATATAATATATTGTGTTTACCGATAAGAAACAATACGATTGTTTATATTGTCTGGTACTTTGTTTCCTAAAATTCTAAATCGAAATTGGATTGCCGAACAGTGAATATCAAATTTTAAAATCAGAGAAATTGAGCACATTCGCTGTGATTCATTTATATGTATTTTCCATGTACTTTCTGTTAGTATTTTTAATAGATTTGCTTTAATTTGCTAGGTTATTGTTCGTCTACAACTAGAATGTGTAGACTATACGAAGATCCTACTGATAATACTAATGTTTATTGTTGTTGTATTACTTAACCGACTATATAAGTCGCGATTTTGTTTTTATTTAATTTTTGTTTTACCTATCAGGGAGTCTCGTTGCATTCTCAATCCACTTTAAATGTATTAATGTTCTCTAATCGACAATATTTTACATCATTATAAAACATAACATCACAAAATTCATATTTGATTGCAATTTCCTTAATTCTTCCTTTCGTAAATATGATTGCTTTTGAAAGAAGTTAAAAAAGTTATTTCTTGCAAGATATTACTCGGTTTGAATATGGCTTCTTTGTGGATTTTAGACAACAACAAGATTCTCCATGTTCTTTAAACAATACATTTCAAGCTTCCCAAAGCATACTTTGTTTTTATCCCTCGATAGATTGATTACATCTTGCATTTCTGTAAAATACTAATATTATTAGTTTGTCACTGGAGCCAAAATCGTCTTGCATGAAATTTATCTATTCTATAGAGAATTTGGAATGTGTAATACAGTCATGATGCATAAGTTATTAGCTCACGCCTACGTGAAGTCATGAAATAATGTATATTCCAGGGCAGTATACTTTACAAACTTGTTTTAATAATTCTGATATGGTTGAAAGTCGAATAAAAATTTAACCCAACTGGACTTTACATTACACATTATTGTACATTACTTTATTCTAATTTAGTTTTACTTACTTTACTTTACTTTTCTTTAATTTATCTTTACTAAACTTACTCAACTTATAACTTTACTTAACTTTTTCTTTACTTTACTTTATCTTTACTAAACTTACTTAACTTACTTAACTTACAACTTAATAAACTTACAAAATTTACTAAACTTACTAAACTTATAACTTACTAAACTTACTAAACTTACTTAACTTACTAAACTTACTCAACTTACATAACTTACATAACTTACTTAACTTACTTAACTTACTTAACTTACTTAACTTTCTTAACTTACTTAACCGACTCAACTTACTTAATCTACTTAACTTACTTAACCTACTTAACGTAGTCTTACTTAACTTACTTAACTTTCTTAACTTACTTAACCGACTCAACTTACTTAATCTACTTAACTTACTTAACCTACTTAACGTAGTCTTACTAAACTTACTAACTTACTTAATTTACTTAACTTACTAACTTACTTACTTAGTAACTTTCTAACTTACTTATTAACTAACTTACTAACTAACTTACTAACTTACTGACTAACTTCTTAACTAACTAACTCACTAACTTACTAACTTACTAAACTTACTTAATTTACTAAACGAACTAACTTACAAAACTTACTAAACTAACTAAACGTACTAACTTACTAAACTTACCAAACTTACTAAACTTACTAAACTTACAAAACTTACTAAACTTACTTAAATTACTTAACTTACTTAACTTATCTAACTTACTTAACTTACTCAACTTACTCAACTTACTCAACTTACTCAACTTACTCAACTTACTCAACTTACTCAACTTACTCAACTTACTCAACTTAACTTAACTTACTAATTTAACTTACTAACTTACTTACTAACTTAACTTACTTACTTAACTTAGTAACGCATATCAAATTGGTAAAAATGTGTCAAATTGAAAATCACCTCATAATGTATTTGATATTGCTTATTATTTTTGGAGCAAAATAAGATACATTTTGAGATGATTTTTAATTTGAGACTAATTAATTTTGAAAACTAGTGTAATTCATTGCTTGCATGTTCTGAAATTATTTAGAGGTGCATAATGAAATAAAACCTACGGTGCCCATATTTGAAAGTAAAGGCTGTGCCTTAATTTTGCTCCAGCGCCTGTGTTTTTGTTTTTGTTTTTGTTTTCTCTATTTTATTTATTTGACTATGTTTGTTTGTTTGTTTTTGGGGAGGGGTCATTTAAAAATGTGTCAGTAAAATTCCCTCTGTGAATCAGTTCAGTCAGATTGACCAATTTACTCTGACCGGTTTGGTACTAACACATAACTGGGCCCTGTGCAAAAGCTATTCTTGTCCTACTAAGTGTTTGGATGGATTCTCTTTATGTAAATGGTCTCTCATATCTTCCCAAGACTTTAGGATTAATTTACCCCTATGATATTAAACCCGGTGTTATCAAGCTCGTGGCATGTAGTTCTTCGATATTCAGCCAAGGCAGAGTGACTTGATGATGTAATGTTTTATCAATCATAAAAACTTCATAATATACTTATTTGTGGCCCAAATTTAGTTTATACAAATTATTTTACTAGACTTTGTATTCAATACTGCAAAATTTATATTTCTAGAGTTCACGACAGCCCGCGATTCTTTTGGTATATTTTCCAAAGCTAGTTTAAAGTAAAGATATTTTATTATGTTATCCCTTTTATATTTTTAGTTTATAAGGTCCTTTTATCTTAAATAAAATGTATAAAATACGTTTTGAGAGCAACCAGAACAATTTTACTTCAAAATTTAATGTTGGTCGAAATTATGTTGATTAAGCATAATTTTGTATAACATCAGTGGAAAACTGGGTGCTTGCTTACTTATGTAAAGAACGAATATTTTAGTTTAGCATTTTGTCTTTATGATAAACCGTAATATTATACAACTAGGACGGTGACAGTAGATTTTGATATAAGATGGACGAGGTGTACCACGTGTATCAAAAAAAATTGTGCACGGATTAAAACTGATTTTGACCTTGATAAAAGCCCCAAATCATAAATTTCTTGGTCATATCTTTTTTATTTTTCATCCGATTTCCATTATTTTTTCTGCAATTGAAAGCTTATTAAATTTGCTTTACTACAATAACAAGACATTTATGATTTGGTGCTTTTATCAAGGTCAAGATCAGTTTTAATCCGTGCACAATTTTTTTTGATACACGTGGTAAATATAAAGCCTTTTCATTGAATTTCTCGCGTGGAGAAGGAATTGTGTCAGAAATTCCCATGAGATGGAATTGTGTCAGAATGGGTTGCAACAATCCCTCCTATCATTCTTAATTGATGATACTTTTGAAACGCCTACGTATTTTTTCTTATGCAGTTTTCTATTTTTCTTTCTCAGCGGAATATCATATTCGTTATAGGTGATTGACTCATAAAATATTTAAAAACTTTCTTGTATACATGGCATATATAAATCTTTCACCTTTTAATTCTTAACGGACACTCTGGTCATTCATAAGCTTGCGGCTAGGTTACGATATATTTGCGGCGTCATACTAGGTAGATGTCAGCAGACACCTATCGGACACCGGACGGTGTCCATAGAACCGTAAAGACGCAAGAGCATGTCGCAAGATTTTAATTATGAGTTAAAACCTTGCGGCGGTGTATACGATGTCTTCAGTTATGGTCTATTAACCAGCGGAGTCAGACCAGTGACCGACCGGGCATCGCAAGAGCTCGCAAGCATTCACCAATGTCATAACGATGCCATACCGGCGTTGCGGCTTTTCAAACGCCGGTCGGCGACCGGTGGTTAAAATGACCGTAAATGATGTAAAAACATTTACCTAAATGCTCAAGTAAATTAGTTCATATTTGATTTTAGCCATTGATGATACTCATGGCCAAGTACATCTGCCGGGCAGGCCATAGATTTTTAAGACCAGTTATAATTCAACTAACAAGGCTCTAGAAATGAATAAATACAGTGCCTCTCTGGAAGTATAGAGGTATGACCCTTTGATATTCTCAAAAATAGATGGCTCAGGCTTTGGGGCAAGGCTACCAAAAACATGGCTATAACTACATATCCGTAACAAATGTTTTTATATTTCCCCTGAAATTCCTGAAATGAAGAGCTGAATGCAAAACGGCTGAGAGTTTTTGATAGATTCTAACAGACCTTCAACTTGTGGATCATCCTAGCACAAAAATTTGTTGAACAAATCTTGCTAAGTGGGTTAAAATCCCGAAAATGTTACTTTTATGCCCAATTATGTACAATGCATGACCATATTTGGGCATTAGAGGGTATAATCCCCATATATGGTAACTTTTTTTTATTAAACATGACCTGATGTTGAAATTTGGTATTTGAAAGTACATCATAGCCTAATGAAGAATTGAAAAAGACATTTTGCCAAAATTTAGAATATAGGTGGTTCCTAAGTTAAAATTTGATGAGTTTCCCTGAAAAACGGCTTACATCCATTTCAGCAAAAAAAAATAGTCAATTAATAAGAAACTATTTGATGAATTATCTAAATTACACCTTATTTTTAAAGACATATTCGTACACAATTACTAAAATCATTATCAGGAATTTTGCAACACATTTTGATGCCCTAGCAGTTTTTTGCCCTTTTCTCAAAAATGCAAAATGGATACAAGCCGTTTTGCAAGTCAACTCTTCAAATAAGTAAAAAGCGTATCAAATAATTATCGTAAAGAAAAAAATACATTTTTTTCTTCTTTCTTACCCTTTTTATATTATTATTTTTATTTCTTAAAAAAATAAATTATGATTTCACCTTTTTGATATCTGTGATTAAGCTTTAGAGAAGTGTATCATATTATATACAATGTAATTCTGCTTTTGCTAATGTCTGATAATATCCATTCTTCGTGGATTGTTGTTCAATTTTGAACTTGAACCCAAATGTAATACAGTGCTATGATATTTTAAAAATAGCCAAATAAAACGTGTTAGGTCCTGTTTTGTTATGTTCATTATTTGCCACCCGGAGAATATAAAACGCAAAACAACGCCTGAGGTGACTTCTGCTCCCCTTACATGTTTCTAAAGTCAGAAGTATATCAAAAATCTGACTGGTGAGTTTCTCCTATAAGCACTACTTATAACACAAGTCGTACTACAATGCCGTAATACATGTTTATTTTAAAGACAAAACGATTGATGATTACTTTTGAAGTTGAGAGTACATTTGCCAGAAGGCATCATGTATTTGGCTCACATTCTAAGATGACACGACGATCAGATATCTGCCCAATATGTGTTTGTGTTTGTTACTTACTTTCTATCTTTGTTTTATGTTGTCTTTTTTCAAAACTTTCTTTGAGATAACGTTTGCAAAAACAAATTTAGAAGAATCAAATGCAATAATAGTAATTTTAAAAATGACATGATACTGTATGGAAAAAATACAAATTGTTTGTGGATTTGAACGCGCCACAAAATCGTAAGTGGTGACTCGTATCCGGCCTAGAATATGCAATAATATCTTGTGAACACTACCATTAAAGAAGTACATTTTGGTCATCTTATAAAAAAATCAGTTTTAAGTCATCTTATGTCGTGAAATAGATACCTACTTTGTTTTGCATCAAATCAAGAAGTTCTAAGCATACCTACTTTGTTTTGCATCAAATCAAGATGTTCTAAGCATAAGGGGGCTTAGAACTTCTTGATTTGATGCAAAACAAAGTAGGTATGCTTAGAACTTCTTGATTTGATGCAAAACAAAGTAGGTATCTATTTCACGTTAATGGAATAAAATGTTTAAATCTGACTCAAATCCATAAGGATTAGTAAAGTATTTATGGATTAGATTCCGATCTACTTTACAAGGAAAACTTTTAGGCTCAGTTTTTAATTTCAAAGACAGTTTTGCTAATTCACTTTGACTATAATTGACAGCAAACCAATAACATGTACGTATCACATACATGCCTTTTGGGAGTTGACGGAGAGTATATAAAATATCATCATTTTAACGGATTGTTTTTCTTAATACCAATCTGATACAACCATTGAGAAAACGAGTAAACTAATATTATTGTATAGATTTCAAGTTGTATTTCCGTTATAATTAAGTATGGTAATTGGCTTATACATATGTGACCATTCATTTCAAACAAGCCATAAATGAAGATGCTACTTATTTACTTTCTTAATATTTGAAAAGACCATGTCATAAAGATTGAAATTGCACCATATTGATCTTCATCCGGTTTTATGATCCGTTAAAGGTTGCCAGGGAGTAAAATGTGAAACTGAGATACACACGTTCAGAGATCAATGGTTGATCCGTATTTGCTGCTGATTGTCTTCTAACGTTATATTTTCGATCATTTTAAAACTTTGTTGTAGGTCATATTTTAGCAAATATTTTACATCCCTATGTGGCACCAGTGAAATAATCACCTCTTTCTATTGATGCCACAATTACGATCATCGACTATGACGGCACTATGACGTAATTACCAATATCTGAGTTAGAAAATTAAAATTTGTGTAATTTTAGATTTTAAATAAAAACATATCGAAAAATTTGGTTGACAAACTGTAACACCTTTGCTGTGTTCTCACATTTGTTTTGAGTAGCTAATGTAGTGGGTAAATAATTACAAGATTTGTGTTCTTTCAAATGTTGTTTTAAATAAGTCAAGGTCGTAATTTGCCGAAATTGATTTTTGACCGATTCACAATCCTTGTGCTTACTACAGAATACCAGCAAAATTCATTTCAAGAAAATGATAGGAACTATGAAATAAATCTGCATGTTTTAAGACAATCAACAGAAATTATAGGGCTTACTGGTCTTTAAACGCGTTTATCTTAGTTATACATTTTACTCCCTGACAACCTTTGACGGACCATAACTTGGCTTCTGGAAATCGTGCAAAGTTCATGAAGGTGTCATTTTAATCTTTAAAGCACGGTTTTTGCAAATTATTAAAAAAGTTAAAATGACAAGAGCTGGCATTTACTGCTGATTTGGGATGGACGGTCACAAATATGATCTACTCATGACAATATGCAAGGAGTGCGGCTGACTAAAAAAACACACTATATGTTGTTCAATTATTTCAAATCTAACGTTGCACCATCCAAAATAACCGTTTATATTTTGACTCAAATATGGATTAAACCAGAATCAAACACTCATTTAAAAAATGATGGGCAGTAGAATATATAGTAATTGAGGCCAATTAAATTCATTATTAGAATAATAAATTTGCTATTTCAAAGTATCTGTAATATTTTTGCCCTTAGTTTATAATACTATATCACATTCTAAAGGCTATTTTTAGTCATTTTTTGCAGCCATTTTGAATATGAAATTTCCAAATAAATTAAAGTTAAGCTTAATGTGTTTTTCCTAACCAGATAAGTTTTTAGTGTTAAATCAGGTTTAGTTTCGCAAACAGAATAATAATTGACCTATATAGAAACGAAGATCAAAATGATTTTGCTAAAACTAAATTTATGTGAAATTCTCGTCTAGTCATAATACGGTAGACAAATTTCCGTTTTTCTGCTGATTTGGGACATTTGGTTTTTGTTAAGCAACAACATCTTCAACTCAAGTTCGTTTCGTTTCCAATATTTTTCTCATTATAGTTATTTCGACTCAAGATGCACACCAATAAAAGCGGCATTACTTGAAAAGAGTTCAAAGTACTTCGTGTAATTTACTGAAAGGTTGTTCTTAAGTTTCCAATATTTGTGTGCTTTCATAAGAAAAACATTCCTAAAGTTTCAATATAATGGTGGGTGCTTAGGTGGATGTGGGTGGGGTGTGTTGGGGTGGGGTGTGTTTGAGAGTGTTTTGTTTTGATTTTCTATATCAATGATATGGCATTGTATGGTTAGATCTAAGAAGATATTTTGCAATGCAGGATGCAAATATTTACTCGAGCAAATCTCAAACAGATAAATTTTGAAATATATACCTAATAAGGAACGTTTATCAATTTTTTTGATTCGAAAATGCTGAACAATTAACCCTACTAGTATGAGTTAAAATATAATGTTTTAGCATAGTTCAAAAACTAAAATCGGATTATACTTTTTCTGTCTCATTTTAATGAATGTAACAGCTCAGAATAGACAAGATGTTACCAATATGTAAAATATAAATGATTTTAATGTAACCACCCCCATCTCCCCTGAGCTTCTGCTTCTTCAAATATGTTTAAAAAGCGTATTAACTATCGTAAAATAAAAAAAAAGAAAGAAAAAGAAAATACCAAACGTTCCTTTTTATATTAATATTTATTATTTATTTCATCTTTGTGATATATTTGATCAAGCTTTATAGAAGTGTAATGTAATGCTTCTGGATTGTAGCTCACTTCGAAACTTTAAACAAAAGGTAGTACGATGCTATGATATTCTGACAATATCCCAATACCAAATAAAACGTGTTAGGCCCTATTTTGTTATGTTCATTATTTGCTACCCGGAGAATATAAAACGCAAAACAACGCCTTAGGTGACTTTTGTTCCCCTTACATGTTTCTAAAGTCAGAAGTATATAAAAAATCTGACTGGTGAGTTTCACCTGTAAGCACCACTTAAACCACACAAGTCAAACTGCAATGTCGTATTACATGTTTATTTTAAAGACAGAACGATTGATGATAACTATTGAAGTTAAGAGTACAATTGCCAGAAGGCATCATATATGTGGCTCATATTTTAACATAACACGACTTATATTATGGCGATCGGATATCTGCCCAATATTTGTTTGTGTTTGTTACTTTTATTCTAAAAAGTAAGGAGGAGTCTGCTTGGAGGCCAAAAAGGCATGTTAAGTACACTCAAAAAAATAATGTGTTGAATTTACTTAACAAAATCTGTGCAACAGGGTTGCCTTGATTTTATTAAGTAGGTGCAACAAACATTTATTCACGTATTTTGTACTTAATTGACACGGTTTAAAAGAACTCTTTTTATTTGAGTTCCAAACACATAATATTGCTGATAAATTGCATCTTATAAACTCAATTTAGTAAAACGTTCACTTAACTGAATAGCGTCAGTAGCTTCCACATAAATAAAATGCTTAAATTGTGCTTAACTTACAACAAATTAATTGAAATTAAAAAAATGAATCAATTTCACTTCTTCTTGAGGAGGAGATTTCTCGATTGGTTCCTTACTAATTTTTAATTAGATTTACAGACATCAGAAAACTTACCTTTGTACCTACCTGAAATCGAACCTGGGTCTCTGGATCAAGAGTCTGATGCTTTGCCGTATGTGCCACAGAGCCATTCACATTCTCAAAAGAGCAGAACATAAATTTATATGTGAAATGTAAATGTTCCATAGTAACTCATCATAACATTGTATAAAAACTACCCAATGAATGTATTGGACCTTCTTGTGTATATTCTTGTGTATATTAAATCATATTTGACCAGATAAACGTAAAAAATATGAATTTGGCTTCTTTTAGTGTCCTTTTTACTATAACTCAAGATTTATTTGTAGGCTACATATACTACAATTTTCTCTACTTCTTTTTACTTAACTGATTTGAGTTTGGTGTACGCAAAAGTATCAATTTTACATTTCGTTATCTTCATGAAGGTGTTGTCAACTTAATATGTGTACTTGTTGGTTCTACTTTTGTGTTTAGTTGATCGAATTGAAATACATTATGTCATTGTTACTCATTCATGTTACACATAATATTTACTTACATTTACTTAACTATTTTAACAGGCTTTATTCAGTAAATACGATGAAAACATAACAGCGGCTAGATAAATTCAAGTAATACTTGCTCAATTTTCGTACTCATACACCGTACTCATAATTATTGGACCCATGTTGTCAGTGCAGCTCCAATATGTCAAGTTTAAATAACTTTATGTTATTTAGAGTGATAAGAATGCATATTTTATGAGTAATATTTGCAAATTAGATTTTTTACGTAACTCAAATTAATATTTTCTAGCATGAACTTAGCGTAAGTTTCATTTTTTTATGTAGTGTAACCCTTAGAAACGCAAACAATACTACAATCATTAGCACTAATAAAACAAGACTAAGACAAGGACGGGCTCAAAATCACAAAATGGTATGACAAGATAATTTATAAAGATGACAATTTATTTGTACTTTTTGATGAGAGATCGTTTAAGTGTATTTCGAAAATGCTTGACAATTTTTGTGTCTTTAACCCTCGTCTAACCAGGCTATTTTTTTGTAACATCCTACGAAGGGGTGGAGGGGCTGTTGCAACCTTCCCCTAATATTTTGGAACGGAACCCCCTATGAACTTGGTTTTGTTATTAATAAATAGGAATGGTCCTCCCCTATCCAATGATACCAAGATCTCAAAAATCTGCCAAGGCGTTACGTAATTATGACGTCATAAAGGTCGAAAATCGGAAAAATCAGGATTTTGGGAAAAATGACCACCAAAATCAAAACGTGGAATTTTTTGCTAATAAAGAAGGAAAATGATAATTCTAACATGCCCTGCAAGTTTCAGCTTCATATCACGCACTTATTTTTCAAAATGGCGACTTAAAATTTTTCGGGGCTTCACCAACCCCTACACCCCAACTTTGACGGCCTACACTAACTACCACCTAAGTACCCCCCTAATTTGTTCATCAAAATGACCGCAAAGGAT
>JXSR01S073037.1:55171-65944 GCA_000969725.1 Ophiothrix spiculata
TTTGGTGTAACTTGTTGGTAACGTTTGTGACATTTTTGAAACAAAACATGTGCTCATTCATGCACGGATAGACAAACTTTACAATTTCTGATTGGAAAATAATTCTCACGTACCAAGTAACAAATGTATGACTGAAAAACATGTTTATGTGGTCGAATAAAAAAAAGCTGAAATCAATGCTTGAAATCAAAAAAAAAGGTTCAGTTTCCACTGGAATGAGCCTGCTGTGTTTTCACATTTGTTTTGAGTAGCTTCTATAGTGGGTAAATCGGTAATTATGCCTGTTTTAGTAAAGAAGAAAGCTCATTTTGCAAGCAGTTAACGGAATTGATGAGCAAACAAAATGCAAAGTAAATAAATTTGTGCATTTACCTGTTACTAATTCCCTGTTCATCTTTCGGCTAAGATTAATGAAGTTTAGTGATCTGTCCTTTATGCTCACAATCCGAGTCTCAGATCTTAATTGCCTTCTTTTGCACTCACCAATTCCAGTTCAGCGGAACTCATAATTCGGATACGTATCTGAATTTAGATACCCCGTAACAAAAATTCTGATACCTGTATTATCGTAGATGCAAGAAAGAGTTTCTACATGTACTTGCTTGCTTGCGCTATTGATGTGTCACCTGCGCAACAACAGGCGTATCAGAATTCGGATACCCCTCCATATTCTAATTCTGATAGATACGTGGGTATCCAAATTCAGATACGTATCCGAATTATGAGTTCCGCCGAACTGATTCTCTCTTAGGTTTGCTCTGCAAAACGAATTTGAACCTTTGAAGGCTTGTATGTCTGCACTTAGGTTTCAACTAGGAACTGCCTCGTGCATCTGTGTCAGAAGTCCATGTTCGACTTTCGTCGCCAACGACCAGCTTCACCAATAGAGGGTTTGCACGTGACGTCATATCATACTCACAACACCATTTTCATTGGCCGGCAAACAAAAAATCCCGGCGCATTACAATCTTTTCGCAGTATCAAGACATCAGATCACAACTAATGATGACAAGAATATACAGTACATTTATTTAGTTTAATTTTCCAGTCATGATTTGAAGTCAATCACGAGTACAGCCGATTTTGATGTCTTGTTTATATCATAAACTATTCCGCGCTCCACCAAGATGGCGTCGAAACGGCCTGCGTGTATGGTGCGTATCGCGTCGTGCAAACCCTCTATTCAGTGTTCAAAACTGGCTTCATGCATACAATTGATTGATATTTGTTTTTGAAATTCCTGTATCGAAGTCCTAGTTTTTCTAGTGTTTTAAAGTTTTCCATTCGGGTAAAGATCATCATATCATGGACAGCTTTTCTCTGAATCATCCATCTCCTTGATTCAATGTTGTAAATATCAGTCAAAGTAAGGGTAACCAGGTATTCATAAACAGGTAATCGGTTAAAATCAAGTGTTTACCTCGCATTTATAAATGGTTTGCTAATTTCTTCCGTGGAAAGTGTGTAGAATTTGTTACTTTATCATATCAGGTTTTATCAAAAATAACCGATTTCCTTCATTAAAAATAAGTAGAAGAGTCTACAAAAAAGATGTTTCACGGTAGGTTTGATATCAGTTGTTCTTATTTAGTTTGACTCACCCTGTATCGATTTAGGGGTTTGAAAAGATAAGTTTGTAAGTTTCAGTACCGGATTTCTAAATGGGCCTGTTGGGCCCAGGTCCAGGGGGCCCTTGGCCATGACCAAAAAAAAAAAAAAAAAAAGGGGGGGGGAAGAGAGGGGAAAAAAGGAATTGAAATTAAAATATTCAGTAGGATTTTTTAACGGCCCAAGACCTCTACATGTTGTGATAGAATACGAATACGTATTTTTGGAAGTTCTTCATGAAAGCTTGCAAAGAAGAAGGGGAGCAGTGGAATGTTTCAAATCCAAAAACAACAACAAAACAATTCTTGTCAATAGATGTGTTATATAATAACAATACTATTTTAACATATTATTTTAGGCTACTTAAATTACCTTTCTGACTGGCTAAAGAGGGACCTCCCACTATTTACGTCAAGTTAAGGACTTGCAAAAATACTTCAAATCATTCAGACCCCACCTTAAGCTTAACACTTAAGTGTTAACGGTATGTTAGTGCACAAGGGGGTCCATATCATGGACCCTGGATTTTGATTGCTACATTTGTTCAAGAATAAGCATTCAACTTTAAAAATAATGTTCTCCACATTATTTATCTGGCAAAGCTAAATCAGGTGTAATGAGACTGAGTGTCCCCCATTATCAGGAGTCCGGGTCTATTTGAACTACACGGAATAAGTCGCAATCGATGATTTATTGATTGCACATGTACAAGTACGTTCTACACAATTGTATAGTAGCTAGGACATTTCAGTCACACGGACGCTGTATTTTATTACACCGGCACTGTTTGTAACTAAATTAGGTGATTAAAGTGTTTTGAACTTAAAATAAATGACACGAATCCCGAGTTCCAAAATGGCTGGCAAAGTAAAAATTGTTCAATATTTGGAAGAACGATATTTGCATTTGCAACCATGCGTATATGGCTTACAAGGTTCACCAGAAGCGGTTCTTATCCAAACTAGGTTGTTCAATTATTTCAAATCTAAAGTTGCACAAATAATTATATCCAAAATGACCATTTAGATATTTTTGACTCAAATGTGGACTAGACCAGAATCAAACACTTATTAAAAGAATAAGCAGTAGAATAATTATGGTAATGGAGGCGGTTGTTACCAAATGTGATGACTTACCCCGACTTTGCGACAGAATACTTTTCAAGAAAACAGGCGGCAAAAAATAAAGAAATTAATAAGAATTTTCAGCAGATTTTCCGTTATATAATTTGATCGCCTTGATCAATTTCAACATGTAAGGTGTCATTTTAAAACTAAGACGATGCTGTAACAGATAAAGTGATAAAATCAAAATTGATATCATCTGCAATGCCCCCTCCCCTTTTGGGGGGAGCCATCACACATTAGTATATAATGCTGTCTTAATGGCAGTTTATTCAATCACCTTGTGAAAATTGGTATTTGGGGATCGATATAAATATTTAAACAACCTAGACAAAGAAATTTGTTGCAATCATCAAAGCCAATTAAACTCATTATTAGAATATTAAATCTGCTATTTCAAAGTATCTGTAACATTTTTGCCATTGGTTATTAATACTATTAGACATTCTAAATGTTGTTTTTGCAGTCATTTTATGCGGCCATTCGGAATTTGCACTTTCCAAATAAATTAAAGTTAGGCTTAATGTGTTTTTTTTTTCTAGCCCGAGAGGTTTTTAAGTGTTTAAACAAAGTTCAAAATGCTTTTGCTAAAACAAAATTTATATGAAATTCTCGTCTAGAAAAAATACGGTAGACACATTTTCGTTTGGCTGCTTATTTAGGACATTTGGTTTTTGTTAAGCAACAATATCTTAAATTCAAGTTCATTTCGTTTCCAATATTTTTCTCATTATAGTTAATTTCAACTCAAGATGCAGGCCAATAAAAGTAGCATTACTTGAATAGTTCAAAGTACTTCGTGCAATTTACTGAAAGGATGTTCTTAAGTTTCCAATATTTGTTACGAGAAAAAATGCTTTCATAAGAAGAAATACCTAAAGTTTCAGGGGGTTGAGTGGGTGGTGGGTGTGTTGGTAGATGCGGGTGGGGGGGGGTGTTGGGCTGGGTGTGTTTGAGAGTGTTTTGAAGTGTTTTTGATTTTCCATATCAAAGATATGGCATTGTATGGTTAGATCTAAGGAGATATATAGTTTGCAATGCGGGGTGCAAATATTTACTCGAGCAAATCTCAAACAGAAACATGTTGAAATATATACCTAAATAAGGAACGCTTATCAATTTTTTGATTCGAACATCCCAAACAATTAACCCTACTTGCTTGCTTGCTTAGGTCGGGTCCTGTTCCCGAACGCTGATGGCCCTCCAGACACTTCTGTTCAGCATAGCTGTCCTCACTTCTGATGCCTCCAGTCATGTATCTAGTCTGAGTTGGTCTATGTAGGTGAGAGATGGTCTGCCTGTCTTTCTCTTCCCGTGTTTAGGGCTCCAAAATAATAGCCCTGAAACTGCCTCATCAGTACTCCTGCAGCAATGTCCAGCAAAGCTTAGCCTTCTTTCCCTGATCTTATCACTTAACTTGGGCAGGTCCCCATACAACTGCTGATTTGTCATGTGCTGTTTCTAATGAACATTGAAAACAGTTCTGAGGTGTCTGGTGTAGTATGAGTTATAATATAATGTTTTGGCATAGCTCAAAAACTAAAATCGGATTATACTTTTTTTTCTGTAAAAATGTAACAGGTCAGAATAGTTTTAGACAAGATATGACCAAATATAAAATGTAAAACATAAATGATTTCAATGTAACCACCTCCATCTCCCCTGAGCTTCTGCTTCTTCCTTACAAATGTTGTTTACGAAATCGAGAACCCATAACATAAGACACGATAAAATAACTTACCATTGTAGTTTGCCTATTCGCCTATACCAATGTTGGGGATTTGACAAGAACATATTCTGATTCTTATTCTGTTTTATTTCACATTTCAAGTAACCTTTGGGGATAAAATCGAATTCTGTCCCCCATATATTGCCTTACTGTTTAGACATGTTTTCATAAATTCTATATCAAAAATATAATTCTGTCATGGTGTACATTTCGATATATAACATACCAGTTCAATGTGTAAATCACAAAATATTTGCAAGTTACAATTGATCCCAATCTGATGCTTGAAGGAACAGTCGCAATCTGCACGAATACTTTAAGAAGAAAACAAATAAACACTTATTTTACTATATGCCAAGAATGCTAACAGCATTCCTAATTCTTTAAGAGTTGCACACAGTTCATGATTAAGATTTAGGCAGACCTGCTATTTTGTTATATTATTTCTAGAAATTGTCCGATTCTCTGATTCCATGTATTTTTCATGTTTAACGCAAAAGAAATATAGCACAAAATCCATCTGTGATGCAATGTTTAGAGTCTAGATTCTTAATCATTGTTTTTTCACCAGTGTTCCCACTAAAGTTTTTGAGCTTGCGCCAATTTCGATTAATTTTAACACGTTTTCGTGCTAAAGTCATGAGCTGAGGCTAGAAATAAATTTAAAAAGCAAAGAAGCATTGTCATGATTTTTTCAGAAACCTTTTGCGCCAATTTTCCTGGCTCTTGCGCCAATGGCGCGTCATACCGCCTTAGCAGGAACACTGGTTGTTTTTTAAATTCTGCTATAAATTAACATATTAACAATAGGTCTCTAACTGATATCGGTTGACAGAACATGACAGGCTGTTGCAATGTGATCCTACAGACGGACGTCTTGAGATATTCGCAAGACTAAAGAGTGGTCAGTGGTCATATCTATGATTTACATTTTGGACTTAAAACGCATATCATCAAGAAAATCAGTCAGATGAAAAGTCCAGGGCACAGTGGATTAGCAGATCATATCTGATGAAGCTCTCTGACAAATAAGACAATTATAAGGTGATTTAATGATTTAATAAATCATTTGTTTTGTCAAGCAAAAATATCAAATTAAATTGTTTAAAAAACTTTCATTATCGTAACGTCACTAAAAGTATAAAAACAAAAGTACAAGAAGTATCTAGCCCACCATGTGAACTTCAGGTGTTTATTTAACATTTATATTCTCTTTTGGTAAGGTATAAATCTCTACGTCAATTGGCTCATTCCAGTGAAAACTAAACCTTTTTTGATTTCAAGCAAAAAATCAGCTTTTTTATTCGACCATATGAGCAGTTCAGTCATACGTTTGTTATTCGGTATGTAAAGAGTATTTTCTAATCAGAAATTTTGATTTTTTTCTACCCGTGCATGATTGACCACATGTTTTCATTCAAAAATGTCACAAACGTTACCAAAAAGTTACACCAAAATGTCACAAACGTTACCAGACGTTACCAAACAAAACATTGCATAAAAAAGAAATCCTGACTATAGAATTTCCTACCACTTTTATGAACAATTTGTAAATATGTTACCAATCATCTGTGAAAAGCGCAATAAAAAATTCGCTAACATATTTGAAGTCATTTGGAGCAAAAAAACACATTTCCGTGCGAGGTTACAAACGTTACCGCACGTTACATGAACTTTATTCAATATTTTGGATTTTTTTTTTCAATCTTTAAACACCTGCATGTCTTGATCCCACCAGTGAGCACCATTATCAACAACAAACTTGTTGATATGATGTTTATGCTAGGTTCTGTGGCCATTTAAAAGTGAAATTTTCCAATTTTTTGGTCACAAACGTTACTTTGGAATCACCCAATTGGATATCGTATTTATTAAATGTCGAAACCTACAGAATAAAATTTACAGATAGGAAGGGCGCTTGTTTTCAAGATTTTCATTTGATCAATCAAAGCTTCAAATAAAGAGTAATATAGGCTCTGGCCCAAGAGAAAATCTTGAAAATTTATGAAAGTAAAATGCTTTCTATCTGCCATTGATAGACATCATGATAAACATGATTCATATCGTGTGAACATTCAAAACACACACCTCGTGGTAATTCTTATTTTCTTCAAAGTAATCAACAAGCGCCATTCCTATCTGTATATGTCATGACTTTTATTGTGCTTACAGGGGAAATTTAACAACCGCCTTCGTATGAATGTCAAAGTAAATGTGGCTTTGATACAGATAGAACATTCATCCGGAGCGTTGTTTATTTGTACTTTATTTTCACTGTGGCAGGTAAAGGAAAAAGTACGCCAATCTATGTTTACAGCAAGGTAGTATAATTTGCAATAAGCAAATCATGGAATTAGGGACATAATAATTAATAAATTCTTGATTAATTTGATTTTACAAATGCGAGTTTTATGACCGTCCAGCTTAATGCAGCCAAAAAAATCGACCCCTGGTCATTTTCACGTTTTACATATTTGTAAAATCCATTTTTTAAGGTTTAAAATGACACTTAACCGGACATTATACACAAGTCAAGTAATGGTCGGTCAAGTTTGTCATCGAGTAAAGGATGAAATTAATATTAACACATTCAAAAACAAGTAAGATACACATCTCTCACTTTTGATTGTCATTATAAGAGATGTGGATTTTTTCATACTTTAGCTCATATTTTGGGAATAAAACTTTGAGGGTGTTAGGAAGAACGCATGAATATAGTTTGAATCAACAAAAATCATTTCACTTTGATGACTTATGACATCTGTATGTGTTTTCATTGTCGCAAAATGAAGTTAATCGACATTACGGCTGTAGCAGCTGGAAAGACACCTTTTTCTTTCCCTTTAGTTCTCAATAGTTTTGTTAAAGCATTTTGTATTTTTATATATACACCTCACATCAGAAAATGTTATTTTTACAAAATTACTACATTGTTAATCTAAAGACAAAACCCCGGGGGGTTCTTAAAAAAAATTGTACGGGGATGCTCAAAGTAGACTTCAGAATTTTGACCATCTCTATACCTCAAAAAGCTTGATTTTGTGGCCCATCTCTATACCATTTGTCTAGGGAAAAACACCAAATTTTGGGCAAATTGGGTGCTTTTTCGGCAAAATTTTCCTAATTACACCCAATTTTGCAATTGGGCGCATTGGGTCTGTGACGAAAACCTACCCATTAATATACCAAAAATTACGAAAATGCACCCCAAAACCTTTGAGCACCCCCGTATACCATTTGTCAGTAAGAACCCCCCCCCCCGGGGGGGACAAAACACTGCATGAACAGTTATACATTAAAAAATACAGAACCTATCAGATACATTTGTGCAGACTTTTGTTTCAAGAAATACAAAACTTTAAAATACTAATAAAGATCATATCAAGAGTGATAAAATTCCTAGAACAGAACAGGACGTGATTAAGGTTTGCATTGCTTCAATATCTTCACATTATAATCCTTTTACTCTTTAAACTTTACAAACGTCATAATTTGTTGGCAAAGGATGCCGTAATTGTTGAATTGTAAAATAATAAACATCTAATAAAAAACTCAAGATTTCAAGAAACTGTTGTGGATGGCGCTATGTAACATCCTGTTTTGGAACGACATAATGATTGTGAAGAGGCAGAGATGCATCAAAATGTTATACCAACACTACATACTTCGAAGGAAAATAGTTCACACTTAATAAGGGTATGGACCTGGGACCAATACCGAGGAGGTACTTCTACTTCTACGTTGATAATCAGCAGGATCCATATTTTTGGACGTAAATGCCGATACTGTGGTCCTAGAGTTGATAACGTATTTTGACATATGGTCACGGTTGCCGGGGAAGGTTCCCCTACCCTTTTTTCAAACGGCCGTAGCCTAGCCCGTGACGTTCTTTTACATCCGACAGTGTGTCAGGAACATTTTCAGATGGGACCGACGGCTTAACGTGCCCTTCGAAGCAAGTAGAGTAAAGCTTCTTGCTTAGTGAAACAAGGAGACGTGGCGGGACCGGGGCTCGATCCCACGACAGATATAGTTCATGTGATTACTTCCCTAATATCATAAAACTTCAAAGTGTCCCTAATATCATAAAAACTTCAAAGTGTCAAGTTTGAGTGAAAAACTAATAATCAAAAACACTTCTCAGAGAAATGGCTTAACTGGACACATTCATCACGTTTTACATGCATCTACAAGGCACTTCAGACCAGTTTAAAAAGTATCCAACCAACAACGTTGGCTGATATTACATAAAAGCGCTGGTCGAACGAGATACTGTAAGTATGCAGCAGTTGTGGTATGCAGTCCTAGTAGTATCAGGCCCCTGATACTTCATTCTAGACATTTTATAGCTTCATTACTTTATGTAATTTTGATGCGAGAAAAACGAATGGTTAAAGAAACCATCGTTGAACCGTGGCTCCAGCCTGGCTCAGATGAACATCGGGGCATTGAGGGCAGTATTACCGAATATTTAACGGTGTGCAAAATCAATTTTTAGTCAATTTAAACATAGTAGTAGGTCTATTTCTAAACGTAAAATTCACGACATTTTGAATAAAACACCAAAGCAATTGATTAAAAATTATAAATAAATCTACATCTCTCTTTCATACAACTTTAAAAAAATTTCAATATCGAAATTTATATCTTATAAGGTTGATCAAAGATTGTCGCAGCATTTTGTACGTATAAAGGTAATTAATTATTCAACCCTTGAATAGCATCTGCCTCAGTCGGTAGCACTGTTGTGACTTCGTCCCAGAGAATAAATATTGGTGGGGGTTTGAATCCCGGCAAGGCCGTAATGTTTGCGAAGGAAATTTTGATTAAAATTAAATTGCTATCTACATATTTATGAAATAAACAAAATCTTGAAAAATACATTGAAAAAAAAAGATAAAGAGCATCAACAACCACCGCAAATTTCAATATCATACTGCCCTCATTAAAACCTGGGACGCAGAAATTAAAAAAAACCACATTGGTACCACGGTTTTAACGAAGAATCATCTCCTATATTCATCCCTTCTTGGTAGTATGATCAAATAATGATTTTGTAACACAAGCACTACATTAAAATTTTAAAGTTCATCGATGCAATACGTAAAATGGTTACCAAAAATGAATTTAATTGTTAATACAAACCACGACTGTATCCTGACAAGGTTAAACGTGATACATCTTATTACATTTTTATGATCGTATTATTGTGAAGTGTAAATCAAAACCAGCTTTGGAATATAATGATTTGTAATTCTAGAGTTTGTAGTCTCTAAGGATGTCATCAAGTACGAACGTTAGAATAAGCTTAATTACCAATTATCATGAAGTATAGCAAAACCTACCTAAAACAAACTGCTGTTAATGTTTACAAATTCAAATCATGTGTTCTTCTTCTTCCATGACTCCCGTGTGCATAGTGATAAATATTAGAACTGTTCTGGGTAGCTGCCATTGTTAGGGAGATAACTAAAGTACTCCTGCCACTCTGTTAGAAGTTGTTGATCGCCAGTGCCTTCTCTCATCGGTACTTTGATCTTTATTTTTTGCAGCGACGTAGCTAGGGGAGGGGGGCAAGGGGGGGGGGGGGAAGTTGCCCCGGGCGCCACCTCCAGGGGGGCGCCAAATCGCCACTACATGAAAAATAATTGGACCAACAACAGGAGACATACTGCTGAAATTAGCCAATTTTTACCTACATTTTTTGCGCGCCCCGCGCGCCCTAAAGATTTCGGTACTTTTTTAGCTTAAATAAGCAAATATTACGGTAAAAACGCAAATTTGTTTGCGCGCTGGGAAAAAAATTAGGAACATTTTAGCAGAAATTACCCATTTTAGCCAAAAATTAGGAATTTTTCAAAGCTGTTGGAATTTGTTTTGGGTGTACCTTTTCCAGTTTTAAACCAAAAGATTTTTGTCCTACAATTTATGATAAAATCATCATCTGATCGAAGTAAACATGATAAATGATGACCACAATCGGCGAAAAATATTGTGTGTGTGTGTGAGAGAATGACATCATATGGTCGTAGTAAACCAGATACACTTTCCGTTCTAACATAAATACTCAATTCTGAGGGTACACAGAAAACAGCGCAGCAAATGCCACCATTTTAAGTTTGCAATATTAAGCATTTCTATTAAAGCAGTGCAAATTAGACTGGGAAACTGAATGATGTGGACGTGACATTGCTAGTTTAAACAATCCAATATGTTCAGCGGCAACCTAAAAAGAAATTGAATCCTTTATGATGACTCTGGATTTTAATTAAATAATAAAATCATTGCTATATCAATAATATTATTTAATTT
>JXSR01S073037.1:82743-93348 GCA_000969725.1 Ophiothrix spiculata
ATTCCATTTCAACTTAGTTGTAATTTCAAAATTGTTAACGTTTTTCAAATTGCCTAATTTTATCACTTCAGACTTATCATAATTTATGCATAATCTGGAACACACTTTAAACTTATCTAAAATATCTATTACTTTTAATAAGGAGCTTTTGGACCCATCAAGAAAAAAAAGAGTATCATCAGCATACTGACTAATGTTTGTCTCAATCCCATTAATCTTAAAGCCTTTAATATTTTCTTCATTTCTAACTGCATTGCTCAAAATTTCCGCAGCCATGATAAATAAATAAGGGCTTAAAGGATCACCCTGCCGGACTCCCCTTGTAATTTTAAAATAATTGGATGTAAAACCATTGTTAATAATGCAACTTTCCATATCTGTATAGAAAAGTTTGGCCCATTTACATAAATCTTTCTTAAAACCGAAGTGTTTCAAAACTTTGTTTATAAAATCCCATTCAAGCTTATCAAACGCTTTTTCAAAATCTATTGAAAATATCACACCAGATAAGTTATGAATTTCTGCATATTCGATAATATCAATAGTTTTTCTTACATTTTCTCCTATATAGCATCCTTTAAGAAAACCAGTCTGATCATTATTAATAATTGAAGGTAAAACTTCTTTGATACGATAAGCAATTGTTTTAGACGCTAATTTATAATCTGTATTTAGTAATGTAATGGGACGCCAATTTTAATCAAAAGAGGGTCTTTATTTTTGGGCAGCAATGTTATTACTCCTCTTTTCTGTGAAGTAGACATTACATGATTGTTAAACGCATAATTGAAAGCTTCAATGATATATGCCTTTATATCTAACCAAAAGAACTTATAGAAATCTGCCGTTAGCCCATCTGTTCCAGGCGTCTTACCATTAACAAAGCTCTTCAAAACTTGTGTACATTCGTGTTCTGTAAGTATGCCTTCACAGATTTGACTATCATGTTCAGATAACCCATCAAAATTTTGATCAAAAAAACAACTATCATAATGATTGATATCATGGACTTCTGTACTATACAAACTTTCGTAAAACGTTTTTATCTCTTCTCTTATATCTTTTGGGTTTTCAATAATTTCTTCATCAACATTTAAACAAGTAATTGTTTTATTAACATAATTACTTTTATTTAACATTGTTAGGCTCTAGATGCTCTCTTCTTTTTAGGTTATAAGTAATGCTTTCAACTATAATAGAAATATTTTATAGCAGCAGCTAAGTATTTCGTAGATTTGATATACATCTAAATATATATTTTACAAAGACATTTGTTTGGATTTAACTGTCAATTCGAGGGTAGAGAGGATTTGTTTGAACATTATACCTATAATCGCCAGATTGTATATTGATACACTTTAATACCCGATATATTCTCAAGCGGTAGTGTTCGTAATTTACTTGGACTAAAACTGACAGCAAACAAAAACGTATTACTCATTTGCAATTAGCATCACACATGCCTTTCGGGAATTGGTTCAGAGTATTTGAAAAACGTCAGTTTCCTGCGATTATATTGCTTAAGACAGAATACTTAGAAAGCTTTAGCTTTAACTATATCAATTAACAATGTGTTCCAAACAACTTTATAAGCTACAGCAAGTCCAAGTTTTAAGCCAAGAAATATTGTTGCCATAAACCTTCAAACTCATTCCTAGGTATTCAATTATTATACATAATTGTTTTAAAACTGCTCGTATGGTCTAGCCTTCCAAAACAACACACATGAAAGGCATTATTTTGTAGTTTGAACTAATATTATAACATCCAATTGCTTAGATATTTGCCGATCAGAGGAAATGTTGTTTAAGAATCCAGGGCTGCCGGTCGAGTTTTAAAACAGACAGTTTTTCTTCTTGCTGATTTTGAGTTGCCAATTGGCCGTCTAATGCAAACAGAGACGTTTTCAAATAAGTCAACGATATTACAGGATATATCGGGAATTTTGGTATCCTTGATCTGGATTTAAGAGTTTTATTTAGTTCGTTTTGTTCATGGATATCTCTTGATTGTTTGTTTTAGATAAGGGAATGCTGATAGAATTAAATGGAAGAATTACCCTATCTTTTATGAATACGAATCAAGTAACGTTAACTCCAGAGCTCCAACACCGTCACCGCCGATGTTGCTATAGTGCGCAAAAATTGCGTTAAAATTTTGTTACCCGAGGATAAATGTAACGAAATAAACCGGTCTATTTTATTATCAATTTTTGATACTAGTATCTGGATATTTATTTAACTAAACTCAATCAAGTCCTTTGAAGAGACGATAATTAAAAGACTCCAGAATGGTTTTTTATTCCATAATATGGGGCTCTTCTTGTGTCAAATCCTGCGACATGTTCACTTTTCCTATTTAATATTCATTAACGTCTCTAAAAAGGCTCTTTTACCTCTATGTTTTACAGTTTTAGAATATCTTCTAGGTTTACAAAAAAGATAAATAAGAGTAATTCATTTATCAGGGATTAACCCAACGAAACGCCATCACCAACAGAAACAATAGTGCAGCCCCCACACACCCTGAAGTACGGGGGTTAAATGCTTCTCATTGCTGATCCACTAAATACAAAATATGGTTTGTGTGAAATTATATATATACGAGTATGTATATCATAACATAGAGGAATTTATAAACTTTGTACAAACTTGCATATCGTAGTATCCCATTTAAGATGGTTGTTATTGTTATATACAATGTAATAGCAGCTGTCTTATCATAAATATATTAAAGTAGAAGTAACCTTGTCGGGAAAAAATATTTTTTCGCTCCAACTGCGGTTTTAACAGCATGTATTCTTAGAGTTAAATATCAATGTTATCAAGAGTATTTGCATATTAAGACGCTTTAGGGCAGACGGCATTGATAGTGTATTATCTAGTTTCAACACGCTCTGATCAAAATTGCCACAAAGCATATTTCAAAATGTGTCTGATTAAGTTTGCTTCAAACCAAATTTGAACAAAAACCAATGCACATAATCAAAGTGGAAATAAATTAAACAAAGATAATTTTTTAAGCGTAACTAGAATAAACCGCCAAACATTTAAACGGGATTCTTTTTACTTTAAGTGATACCATATTCCAAAACAAAGAAGTCCTTAATTTTTGTCTCGTTTACCAAACTTAATCTCTGGAGGTTTGGTATTCAATGTTTAATTACAAACAACTTACATACAAAGTAGTGGATTTACGTTTCTTAAGATTCCAAGAAAAGTATTACTTTTAATCCTCCAAAAAGAAAAAGAAAAGAATGCAGCTCCAGGATAAAGTGATAAGTAGTATTGGATGGGGCTGTCACTGTTACTGTTTCTCAATTCTTTACCATATTTTCTTACGAGGAGGAAACAACATGTTTGTTAGCTCAGATTTTAAAAGAGCACGAGTAAAGGACAAATAATGAGTAATGACAACCGTTCAAACTTGCAGGTTTCAAGAGTAGTTGCAGGGTGCACTACACTAAATAACTAGCACTCGCAATCCGGCATTTCTAAAATCGGCAAAATTGACTGTCCTTCTAAAATGAGGACTTTAAAACGTATATAGGGCAATATGTTTGGTCAATATTTTTTTCTAATTATAAAGTTAAGTTTATCTAAAGATGCTCTGATGCTATTTTTGATCTCCAGATTACTTTGGTAAAATTTAAAGAGTTTTCCTTAATTTGCGCTTGATTCTGGTAATACAAAATTCGGCTGATAGGGGGCGTTATTACTTCAACGTCCAGTATTTTGACATTTTTGTCTTGATGGTGTACTTTTATCATCATTTTGTGTTAAAAGAGATCATAATCATCTGAGAAAAGGCAGTGTTGAAGCAACCAGTTGCTTTATTATTGAGTTTTTGTGTGTTTTTAGGAAGCCATTTTGTACAGTAAGTCAATGGGAAGCTATGTTGTGGTGTGTCGCCATCATAAGATATATCTTTCCACATTCCAGTGTGAGACTGGTTTCATTGCCAAATTAACTGAATCAGCTCATTATTATCAATAACCTTACTAAAAATGTTGGAGAATTTAAAAATCTAATCTGTTAATTCTTAATACCATTTGGTCCGTTCTATATACTTGATATCGGTTTACCCGTCAAGCCAAAAATTAAGAGGACTATCCTTTTCATGCAACGAAATTATGGAATGCCTTGTTCACTGATAGATTTTGCATACTTACACTTGCCAGACTATCCCCGTTTTTGGCATACATACGAAGTAGAATCTCAAAATTATGCTTAGTTTTGACTATAGATTTGTTTTTAAGAACATCTTCAAAATGGCGCCGTCGGTTTTTTTTTTCAAATATGTTTCATAATTAAAAATACTAAGTACGGATAATACGGTAGTAGCCGGAAATGTGTTACATTTGTTTTTGTTTATAAATGATGTCTATCGCTCATTCTTTTTTCAAGTATGTCATCCTTCCCATCCTAGCACTTTGGCTACCACGGATTCATCTCAGTGAAAAATGTAACTTTTGTTCTCGGTAATGAAACAAAGGTTGCAATTGCAGGGTTTTTTTACCTAGCGGTTCGGTGATTTTTTCACAAAAAGAAGTTAAATCTTCGATTGCAAGCAGCAAGATAAATCTATCTAGAGACATTTGTTTGTTATTCTTTTCATCAACGATTATGATTAAATCTAAAGAAATATTTGTGTAACTTTTCCTAACCACTTGACATCAGCTTGATAATTTATGAAATACACATGTTTACATAAATATTTTAATCATGTTATAAAGATAAGAAATTCAAGAGGAAAAATGAATCTAGTTAAAATATTAGGACATGCTCTAAGACTTTTCATATTGATAGCATATATATCATATCGCCTCAGCATTATGTTTAAATGTGCCGGGTAACAATGTTTGTAAGATATAATTACCTGACGAACAATTTGATGCTTGAAACAGACTTCACATATTGTACGTCCTTCAAGAATATAGCAAATAAACACTTATGTTCTTATACACACCAAGAATGCTAATAGCGTTCTTAAGAGTTGCACAAAATGATAAAAAATTCACAGAGATATGATAGTTTAACATTAAGTGCATTTCATGAGCAGGATTAGTGTGTTTGAAGTGTTTGAAGTACCTTTCAGTCTGCTTACTACAGGATTATAGAAAATAAATGATAATATATACAAACGATTATTGTTTTCAAAAAAATAGATTGTCAGATGACGACTATAGAATCTCTTCTGTATGTTCCGTATTTACAGTACTCTAACATAATTAAAACGAGCCAACCAACCTCCAATACCATGACATATACAATCGCTTTTTGCTTTTTTCTATATTCTCTATTAACGTAAAGTTTAAATCCTTAAGTTTGCAGCCTACATAATAATGTCTACACTAGATCATTTTAAACTACAAATAAAGAGTACGTGTTTATAGACTATCGTCGTCGTAAGACACTATTGATAACCATGGTACGTATCAGACGACGATGGTCATGCCTCTCCACCGTCCATAATTGATCGAGATACCTCCGTGGTATCGCTCGTTTAATTTTCGTTATGTTAAAAGAGTGCATCGAATAAACTTCAAATTACTTTGCTACTAATGGGGTTCACGCGTGAACCCCAGCGGTTTTGGAATAATATAGTTAAGTGTATTACTATAGGAGCACTTTTGTTATTATTTGAATAAAGGTAAAAATATGATTTTTGAATTTTTTTCAATATCAATGCGCCAATAGAAAGACACGTAAAATGTACCCTCAATTTGCGTTTTAGAAATCCCTAGTCAATAAATTTAGTAGTTTCTTGTAAATCGTCATGATCGCGGCCGCCCCCGCCTGGTACGTATTGTGTTATAACCAGAGGAGGGTGGTCGTGGCAACTGTACTGGTTCCCGGACGGTATCGTAGCCGATCCCCCGATTGCGTCATGTCCTTAACCGCCTCTGGCGTAAAGCCATTGGGATTCGTGGAAAAATAAAACTTCCGGGATGATCACTAAAATTATTTTCGTAATCGGTAAACAATATGATAACATATATTTAAAGTGGGGTTCACGTGTGAACCCCAGCGGATTTAAAATAACATAATTATGTTGATTGCTATAAGAACACTTTTGTATTTTTTTGAGGAAAGGTAAAAATATGAATCTTGGTAATATTTTCTTCAATACGTGAGTCACATGACCCAATATAAATACACGTAAATCGTACCCTAAATTTGCGTTTTAGAAATCCCTCGTCCCTAAATCTAGTGGATGCTATTTATCGTGTCCTTTGCCGCCTGGTATAACTTAAAACACGCATAGTTTGTCCCACAAAAAATCTTTGCGTGTAAATGTCTTGGCTTTACCCGATAGATAGGAAGATTGTAGAGATGTCATTGGATAGTCCGTAAAATGAACTATAAGATAATTTTTATTTTATATTCAATCGAATCAAAGTTTTGCTTTTCAAAATATTTGAATTCAAATGCCTTCATGGCTTTTAGGTTTTAAATCAGACGTATTTTCAAATAAAAGAAAACGGCACACCTTGGTAAATGTATCATACATACCTTATTTTTCCGTTAAATTTGTTCGATTTTCCAGCACCGACAAAACAAAGGGATATATAGAGAAAATATAAACATTGTAACATTTGACCTTTTTTCTATTTAATAATGCATAACGGTTGTTTTAGATTACCTATTAGAATGAACGGTATCTTAACAATGAAATGAACGGTATCTTAAAGTTTATGACATGGACTATCAAATAATACCTTTACATATTTTCTAAATATCCAGTATAGCCAAGAACTTTACACGCAAAGATCGTAAGGTTTTATTTGGAACACACTGTAATTGGTCTATCCTCTGGCAAATTCTCATCCTCAAACAAAATCAACAAGCGTTCTTCTTACCTTAAATACCCATCCAAACTTATGTATTGCTTAGAGGTGAAATATAACAACCGCCTTCAGATGAATGTTAAGATTAAGTGACATTGACAACAAAGCACTCATCTCTAGCATTGTTTATTTGCACTTTATTTTCACCGTGAATAGCAAGAACAAAATATAATAAGTACATGATGTATTTTGAATCAAGGTGTAAAGTTTGAATGAAAGCAGGCTATTATTGTATGTGAAACATGGTTATAACCCAATTACGTATCTACGAATATTTTTAATGCTTTTTGTTTTGCAAACCCGAGTATGCACCTTTTTATCCCTTTAATTCTCTCCTTACCAGGTGATTACTTATATTTCAAAACAGAAAACGCTATACAAAACCTAATTGGTTCATCATGCTCATTGTAAAGGAAAAGACAAAGAAACTACCTGATTAGTTCGGGATACAATGGTAGAAGATGCAGAACTGATTTTTAAAAAATCAGCATGGAACGTTAGACTTCAAAAAAAAAATCATAAAGAGGTGTTTCAGAAGCGTTAGTATCATAACGTGCCGTGGGAAAACTAAATTTGCAAATTGATTAAAATTAAAGCTTTTAAAGTTAATATTGCAATTTCTCCAATGGGATATAGGCCTACTTGTTGGCTCATAATTTCCTATCTATGTTTTGGTTATATCTTTGTAAAGGAAGAGAGGAAGCAAAGTAAGTCAACTTGATCTACCTAGTAATATAATTGTGGATTTTTTAAATAAAAGAAATGTTTGCGGGAAGTGACAATTGAAATTGTTTCATATTTGTTTACTTTGCAAACGTAAAAGTGCTTTAATATGGCCATTTATATTGCCAATCACATGGTTGTGTGCTCGAAAATAATAAAATAGTATGCTCTTACATTAAGACTAACATAGCAGTATGTCTTTACAACTAGAGTACATTCTTCCAGCTTATTTCATATATGTGTCAATCGCTTCATTAGGGCATTGAAGCTATCACTATCTTCAGACATTTCGACATTGACAAGGTTGACACGTAAAATGGTGTTATTGGGTCGCAAAATGTTACTGAATAAAGAAATGTTGATTTCTTCTGTCTTAGACTTGTAGACATTCAGCTAGCGGCAAAATTCTTCTACTTTGCCTAAACGTGTCAAATACTCGGTTCAAATATGTCACTTAAACAAGCAAGATACATTATTCATCGATGCGCGTGGTAAAAGCTTATTCAAAACAAATAGCAAACAAACCAAGCTGAACTGACAACATTTCTTGCATAACGTTGTTTCTGTGAACTTAATTAATTATTGAACCCGTCTGTTCCTCGTATGAGCAGCTGAGTATGTTAGGTTCTGCCATAACTGATGCATTTCTCTAGGTTTGTCATGGTAAAATGACATACGCAGATGAGTATTTTGTCCTTTCGTTTTCTTTCTTCCTTTTTGATGTTCACGAAACTTCATTTATAAATGTATTTGGAGCCATTTGTTAGTATAGATAGTCGATGATAAAAGAACATATTAAACTCTTTTGAAATGCCATTAGTAACTGATGGTAAACAATACATAGGGAGCATTATAACACATATTGGTATGCAATGGGAAGTTATTTTAAAGTGTCCTATTTTTATGGGCTCTGTGGACCATTGATAACATAGCTAGGGAGGACACAAAATTATTTATGCAATTGGTCAAATCTTGTTTTAAACAGACATCGTTTTAATTTAAGTCCTAAAATATGACTAAATATCAACTTTTATCATTACGAAATGACTTCTGGTACTATGAGAAACATATTTAGCTTCAAATTAGATTATATGCATGTGTCAAATTCAAAATGGCTGCCAAAATGGCCGCCAAAAAGCGTATATTTTCATAAAAATAATCAAAAATATGGTATATGGGTCAGAAACAGAAACCATGCACTCACTTGAGGATTTTTTGGAGAACACATGTGTCATAGTAGAGTAGAAATCTGGTTGTCTGCAAAAATCATGGGGGTGTGGGTGGAAGTGAGGGCGCTGTTTTCCATATGGTGCCCAAATAGCATATTCATAGTTAAGTGGCTTAAAAGCATATAAGTACTAAAATATGATAAAATATCAACTTATGTTATTATGAAATGGCTTCTTGTACTTAGTCGCACTTGCAACCCTCACCTATATAGTTCACTAACTTAGGCTCTACATAGAACAGTGATCTATATGAAGCCACTGACAGCCGAACCGAAGGTGAGCACTTACAACCCTCACCTATATAGTTCACTAACTTGGGCTTTACATAGAACAGTGATCTATATAAAGCCACTCACGCCATTTGCTAATGATAAAAATTGATATTTAGTCGTATTTTAGGACTTAAATCTGTTTTAAAGCCAGTTAACTATGAATATATGCTATTTTGGGCGTCATTTTGAATAAAGCGCTCTCACGGCCACACCCACCACCAGGATTTTTGCAGATAACCGGATTTCTACTATACTATGTATAAACTTTCAGAAAAATGTGGTCTCCAAAAATCCCCATAGACCATTATTGTTTGAAACTGTATGTTCCTAAAAGAAACTTAAGATATCTAGCGACTCTTTCCGTTTAGACTATCAAATTGGCAGAAAAAGAGCCAGAGACGGAATTTGTACCGCTTATTCTTCAAAACTGTGGAATAATCTTCCAAAGACAATAAGGAACTCCAATTCTGTGAATGCTTACAATAAAGAACTTAAAACACATTTATTTCAAAACTAATTGTCCTCTTTATGTTTATGTTAACATTGCATTGTTTATTATTTTTGTACTTTTTATTGTAACTTTGTAAGCGCTCTGAATTGATATTATGATCGTAACAGAATCATGGCTTAAATCAGATGAGCATGTGATAATAGGAGAATGTACTCCCCCGGGGTATACATTCTTAAATATCCCTCGTCCTTCTGGAACTGGATGGGGTGGAATTGCTATCGTTTTTAAGACTCAGCTAAATCTTCGAATCAGACATAATGAACTTCAAACTACCTGCTTTGAATCTGTGTGCCTCTCGGACAAGCTATGTCTCTTGAACTTGGTTGTTTTATATCGCCCTCCCCCATCAACAGGAAACAATTTCAGAACCTCTGATTTCTTGAGTGAATTTGACAATTTTCTTGATGAAATAAGTTTGTTGCCTGGTAAACTTCTTGTAGCCGGGGACATGAACATCCACTGGGATAGACAAGAAAAATCTGAAGTCAGACAATATGCCAGTATCATCTCATCAGTCAATCTGGTGCAGCATATTAATGTACCTCCACACAGATCAGGTCATATACTTGACCATGTTTTAGCCTGTCAGGATAGTGATCTCTTCATTGATTATGATGTCCGAGAGAATCCAATTACTTGGCATCATTGTATTCATTTCAAACTGAATATGAAGAAACCTGCATCTCAACGTATTACTACAACTTCACGAAATTACAAAAACATTGATGCTTAAAAAATTCTCAGCAGCTCTTCATGAACATTTGCACTCTGTTCCAGAAGATCTCTCTGAAATTGATCCACTGTTGAAATGGTACAACACAGTTTCCATCGAAATTCTTAATAGATTTGCGCCAGCCAAAACACGTTTTCGTTCCATTAGACATCATCAACCATGGTACAATTAGTGAGCTGACTAACTGTAATATTTTATAAGGATTGTGCACTTCTGGATAATAGCACCAAATTTGGCTCATACATTGCTGAGGGGGTAACAAATGATCCCAGAAGGGGTGCCAAAAT
>JXSR01S073041.1:38498-51719 GCA_000969725.1 Ophiothrix spiculata
TATAGCCAAGATATCCGCCATGATCGGGAAGCTTTTTTCCATAGGAATGAATAGGTGATCTATTTGGTGGTGTGTGTTCTGATGTTATGTGTTAACATTTCAGGCGCTGGCGGATGACATGATGTCACGTGTTTTTGATGTATATGCAAGACTGTTCTGATGGAACATTCATACTTCAAGCAGGGAGTTCACGCGACATTGGCGGTATGAACTTAATAATGTCGGGACATGATGTTAAGTGTCGTTGTGTTTATGCTATTGTGTTCTATGCAGCCATCATGTAAATGCCCAAACTCGTGTAATTATTGATGTTTTGTATTGTGTGTAGACATGTGACACCATAACCCTTGACCTTTTCCCCCCCCCCCTTTTTTTTTGAGGGGTGAGCAATCACATATAAGATTAAAGTAAATATTTAAATATCGCAGTAAGTTTTCAACTGCTTTGTAGAGTAGAGAATGTTTAAGCCAATCATTTATTATGACGACACGAACTAGGAACCATATGTTTATGTTAAATCTGCGAGACAGCATTAATCAAGCAACTGCCTGTCAGACAGAAACAAATAATAGGATCTGCATGATCTGATAAATGTAGATTATTTGGATATAAAAGCTGTATTGTTTGATCAATCGCATTAACATCTTATTATTTCTTCTTCTTTTTTTAGGAATTATCTACGATTCAACCAAATCTTACATTGTGGATTTCTTTGTAAATACCGCCATCTTTGAAGTCGCAATGGTAGTGTTTGTGTGTATACCCGGTCTCCACTTGTACCGAAAATTGTATGACGCACGCAATGGTGCTCCTGGTGGCAGACGGAAATCTAATGTAGTCGAAATGACTAAACTTTACATGGGCAATGGGGGCGAAGTACACTCACCGAACATGAATTCATCCGCAACACCTTCAACATCAATACACCCTATGCCCAACGGATATCAAAGTATGGGTCAATGATATTGATTTATCGATTTTCAATTAGTAATAATTTACCTTGTGAATACGAAACCATGACAACCTAACTAAGTTAAAGAATCCTTGAAACTTGAAAGAAAAGCGATTGTGTGTTCCCAGTAAACCTCAAATGTCCTTGAACAGAGACGATGGTGTGAATGCACTTTTAAAAATTGGATATACATACTATACGATGATGCTTTCATGACGTCATGCGGGAATATGGACCATCGATACTTTAAGTGATACCGGTGACTTATTTTAACGTGTCGTTGTGTTAATGCGACTATGTTCTGAGTAGCGATGATGACATACTTCAAGCGCTGGCTGTGTTAATGCTGCTGAATGTATTCTCCACATCAATGGGGCATTGCTACTTCTCGCACAGTATGAAGACATGATGGACACACATCACTAAATAAAGGCTTTTGGCCCGTACAGAGCAATGCGGGACCATGTGTTTGGTTGCCCTGTCTCTATAGCTTCAAAAATGGCGGAAACTAGTTTTTTGATCATTTTTTGTGGTTCAATGTAGTCAGGCTAGTTAATGATTACTATAATTTTGCTGTTTTTGTTAATTTTTAGAGCAGATTTTCAGTGTCTAGAGAAATTTGGTAGCGAGTTTGAGAAAATGACATTTTGAGCATATCCTATGTTCGAGGCGACCTAGCAAAAAATTATCAAGGTTACCCTATATATTTTTTTCACTTTGTGGGCTCTTCTAGATCATAATCTTAAAATAAATCCAAGAGTTGAAGCAACCAGTCGCTTTATAGCCAAGATATCCGCCATGATCGGGAAGCTTTTTTCCATAGGAATGAATAGGTGATCTATTTGGTGGTGTGTGTTCTGATGTTATGTGTTAATTTTGTAAAATGCTACTGTGTTTACACAGCTAGCATACACATTTCAGGCGCTGGCGGATGACATGATGTCACGTGTTTTTGATGTATATGCAAGACTGTTCTGATGGAACATTCATACTTCAAGCAGGGAGTTCACGCGACATTGGCGGTATGAACTTAATAATGTCGGGACATGATGTTAAGTGTCGTTGTGTTTATGCTATTGTGTTCTATGCAGCCATCATGTAAATGCCCAAACTCGTGTAATTATTGATGTTTTGTATTGTGTGTAGACATGTGACACCATAACCCTTGACCTTTTCATGCGTGATACCGTTTTTTATTCGCCGACGAAGCCGTTATTTCAGTACCGAATCCGTACACTCTTAAAATTGTCTTACTCTTGTTGACTCAACGGTCGCAGTTCATTTTGTTGAGTAAAATCTTACTCAACGTTTGATAAACTTTACTCAACTTTGTTATAAAATTGGATAGATTGAGCCCATATTTATTGGTCGAGCTATGAGTTGTAAAAATATTGGGCGAGACGTAGTCGAGCCCAATATTTTAAAACTCATAGCGAGACCAATAAATATGGGACGAAAATCATCCAATTTTATCATTATTATGCTCAGGATCCAAGTTTTTCCCACACTTGGATCCTTCAAAGCATAATAATGGATAAACTTTGCTCAACGTTGAGTAAGATGTGCTCAATATTGAGTAATATTGACTTAACCGAGTAAAATTTTACTCAATGTTGAGTAAGATTTTACTCAACAATGAGCTGTGACCTTTTTACTCAACACACTGTTGTTTGAGGCGGACATTTATTCATTTTTAACCAAAAATTCAATTTTTCTTCACAGAAACTTGAAAAAGCAGTATAAATAACTAGAATATGTTGCATGATAAAAGTTTCGAGCCTATTCTGAAAATTGTAGTTCATTTTGGTTGAAATTTTGTTAATTTTAAGCTCATTATTGGATTTTTTTTGTAAATTCAGATTTGTGCTAAAATGAGGTCGCTATACATATTTCAAATTATTGATTATATTTGATTATCGTTTATGTTGTTTGATCTGTGAATATTTTGGCTTAAAATGATAAATAGAATTTTCTTGACGCCAGATGCTTCATTTGCATATCTTTTATCGGTAGTACACACCAGCATATATCTCTTCTAGATCTAAAAATGAGTTTTTATGAATAGCGCCATCTATTTTGACACTTAGAAATAAAATTTCCCTATTTCCATTGGGTTCAAACAACAGTGAACAAAGAGCAAAATAATTTTTAGAGTGTACGAATGTTGGGGCACGCAGACACGATGTAGCAGTGTTAGTGCATGCAGATCTTTCTTTGCATGCAGGCTACGTTTGGGTTACCGATTAAACATTTTGAGGCAAATGTTGCTTCAGCCACAGGCTCTGCTCTGGAAACGACGCACTAAGCACGTTCGAACTCCGTGCGTGTATTGTACGTGTAGGTACGGAGTCTTTATAATAACGTGGTAATTGCAAGGAGTTCGTACGTTGTAAACATGCTGCAAGTATTATAAACGTGCGTGACCTACGATGCACGCAACTACTCAAGATCAGGCGTGTCGTGCGCACAATTTAATTTATACCGTGCGAACACCGTGCATCCTTCTTGTCCTTCCCACGACTTCCACACGTTTTTGGAAAACGTAGCGGGCGTCATGGTGGTGGCCTTTCAAGAAAACATACGATTGTAACCAACGCGTATGGGAGTTGGCGTGTCATCGGGAAGAAATGACGTGGTATTTCGTCGGTGAATTTGTAAATCGGCGGATATACGTTTTGGATGACATGAAAAACATATTTTTGCACGTGATCAGAAATGCAAACAAGTGTATTAATGTGAGGCGGAAATACCTTACTATGCATAATTATTATTGATGTATGTAAAGTTGTGTCATTTTCAGTTGGATCAAGTGTGTGTTTGTGTTTTTGTAGCACAACTATCTCAAAAGACTCTGAGGTTCATCTTTCAACCGTGCTGAAAACATGTAAAGAATCGTGCGTGTTTGACTGAAAACCTTTTTAGAAAACATTAGATATCCTACGTTTTCTACGCCATTCTTATAAACGTTCACTTCGTTTTTGACCAATCATAAACGATAGATCATAATGTACGTGAAACTAAGGGTCACCATTAAATCTATAGGCAGATATCAAGTGTTGCAGAGCAAATAGGGATTTTCAGAAGACGTGAGATGCCAAATTTTGGATCATAAGCAATACTGACGCAACTGTAATGTATAAATCTCTCAGATAACTAATATTCTTAGTGTTCAGAATTTTTATTTGGTATTTCTGTTGTTCGGCCTTCGTTTTGATAAATTTTGATTGATCGCGGTGTATGCAATTATTGCAGAATCAAATATTATTATCAAAATAAAAAAAAAGACTTTGGTTATCAACAGTATCATATTCATGTCAAATTCTGAACATCATGAATATTTAGTTTAAAAAATGATTTTGTCTCCTGTGAACATGTGTGCTAATAGATAATTTTACATTACATGTAAAAATGTACAATAAGATACAATTCTATAATTTTAAATAATAGTTTATTTAACAGAAACTGTATGTAGTAAATTAATAAGTAAATCATGTGACACTATAACAGAGTTGATTATGCAATTTAGATAATTATTATATAGTTATAGCAATAGGTGTGTACTTAAGGTGGGATGGAACACGTCGCTATTTTTCTTTTTAATTTTATTATTTCGTAACATTATGCAAAAACAAATATGAAGTTAAATAAATTAAACCTCCAAAAATATCAAACCTTCGCGATAAATGTAGAGATCAATCTCTTATTTTTATTTAAAGGAAGTCAGGGATTCGTTATTGAGAAAAAATAGGTGGAGGCAAAGTTTCGATGAGCGCCATTTTGTACATTATCTATTTATTTTTAACTATGATCATGGCAAGAAAAAACATTCCTAATAATTTAAATCCGCCCGATTACTTTCTTTGGGGTTATGTTAATTAAGGACATCGTTTACTACTTCAACCCCTGGACTATTCTTGAGCTGAACCAGAACATTACTAATGACACCAGGAAGGTCAGGAAGAATACATATAGAAACGGTGTCCAGAATTTTATCGTATAGAGGCAGAGGCCGACCATCTAGAACATAATGAAATACTAGGCAGAAGGAAGTAACTGAAAATGTCTCTGTGAGTTTACCATTGATTTGTTTATTTTGTCGTTACCGTATATGCTGTTGGATAAGCATTTTTGAAATAGGGTTAAGCTTTGGAGAATGAATAAACACATCTTGGCCATGAGCATTATGTAATTAGGACACAACATTAATCAAACACCTTCTTATTAACATTTTAAAAAAATGTTTTGCTGTCTAGGCCTTTAAAAAATTTAATAAACAACCCTTCTGTCTTCAAACATGTATTCCCCACCTACTTGTGAGTCACACATAATCTTTCCTCTCAGAATGGGAGTGCGCTCTTTACTTTTGTCGTAATTAACGTTGAAATGAATTTTTCAAATTGGTAATTGCATCATGTTTGGTACCAAAATGATTAAAAACATTTTTAAAATGTGCGGTTTATCTTTTGACACCCTGTAAGTGCTTAAAAATGTCAGATTCTGAGTCAACACTGAATTATCGGGATTTGCAATATAGTTGTAGAATAAATATAGCCGATTAATAGCGCAAAGGTGTAAAAGCAAAGGCAAGTTTTCAGCGAGTCATTTTGGAACCATGAACGAAAAACAGATAGCGATTCTGATTGGGATAAGATCAAACTTTAAGAGTCACTCACGTTTGCGTTTATGTTTATTATATAAGTTTTAGTTATATTCGGAAGTGGAACCCCACACTCTTAGAAGGCCGGGATCAAATATACGAGTAGTTTTCCGGATCATTTTATTTTGATCCTTTAAGGGTCACTTTTGATCCAACGTGGATCGTTTTGATCCTTTTTCGGATCAATATATACAAATGGATCAAATTCACCAAGATCATTTTTGATCCGGTTTTAGGATCATTTTATTTTGATCCTTTTTGATTACAATATCAAAGTTTTGATCCGTATTTTGGATTACTTTGATACGGAAAGGATAAGCTCATATTTGATACCGCGTTTTGATCTAACGTGATCATTTGTCTCGTATTTGAGTACACCCCATATCCACTACATAGCCGGGAATGTATACAATGGTATAAATACGATGATTTCACCACACTTGACATCTGCCTGTCCGGCGTGGCCGAGTGGTTAGAGCGATGGTCTCGTAATTTATATGGTGTACGTGCGGCGTGGGTTCAAACCCTAATAGGGTCTGTTCAGTGAGATATTTTTAGGCAGATCTTTTTTATAAGAAATATTTGATCCTTTTTTCGGATCAAGAATTGTGATCCTTATTTTTGGATCACTTTGATCCTTAAAGGGTAAGCTCATATTTGATACCTAAAAAGGATCAAAATTGATCCTTTTTGTCTCATATTTGATCCTGGCTTTCTAAGAGTGCATTATGTGTAATCTTCTTGATCTACTATATTTTGTATCACCATACTCAAGATTACAAATGCATTAGTGAAACGTGCGTATAAATATTGCAAATCAGGTACCATTTGAAGTCCTGGTAAAGAAAGATAAAACTGGTTTGTAATCTGTTATAATACTAGTAATTGACTGTGTTAAGAATAATGGCACATTTATCGGCATATGTTTCTTCTGACGGAGAGTTTCCATGTGTGCTAAATATAGCCAGTAGAAAAACGGTTGTAAAAGTAATATTAGTAACGGAAAAAGAGTGAAACTGTATAATATTTTAAGAAGAGTTCATTTTTTGCTTCACAGGCCGGACAATGAGAACGGGGGACTATTGTTCCTGCCACACCAGGAATTGAATCTTACTGGTTTCCCCGATATAATAGTAAGGAGAATCAAGCAAACAAAGTACTCTTAACCAATCAGAATACTCGTAGTATCAGTTGTTGGCAGCCATGAATCAACGGTGTTCATACATATTCATGTGTTGGCTCTCGACTAGTCAAAACCTCTGTAATTAAACAAGTTTGTGTGAGTGGGATTTCTTACTCTTTAATATAAACACCTAAGGAACAAACCTTCGGAAAAACACATATCAGTATGTTTATGTAATCACCGACTCAGAAAGCGTACTTCAGAAGCAAGGAGCTCAAACTGTTGCAAGAAAACTGTCTAGCAGACGTGTTATTTTATTCAAAACTTTATTCAAAGTTACAAATGAATACAATAAGATGTTAGCTGGATGTCGGTAGTTGTGAGTTGTGACATCCTTTGACACCAAACACATAACCAAGTTGAAGCCAAAATTTTCAAAATTTTGGCATGTTTAAGCACACAATTACATTATCATTGCGGCGATATTCCGTGTTATTGATTACCTTATATTTAGGATTGCATAAATTAGTAGACAAATATGTGTGACGTCATTTCCGTTACAGAGTAGCTATTTTTATAACGAAATCAATGTGATTTGTTCAGTTGCCGACTTTATACCCAATAAAAAATAGTATGCAACTTAACCCATATTCTATTGTTAATGTATTCTTCAATGTGTTGTATCAGTAGTAAGTACCTAAACATTAAATCGGTGTAATGAAATACAGGGTCCGTGTGACTGAGCGTCCTAGCTTTAACTTTTTAACTTTTATTAGGATTTTACGACACATCAACACTTCTGTGTTATTTAGTGTCAAAACAGGTTCTTTCCATAACATTCCAATAACACAAGAATTAATAATAACATCTTCAATTGTAAGTCCTTCTAATGTCTTTGGACAGTAGATTTTTCAAAAATTGTTCTTTCAATAACAGTCACTACAGATTGGTACAAAGTCTATACAGTCGATAAGAATGTTTCAAACATTTTCATCAATGTTAATCAATTCGTCTCAACAGATATGTACACAGTCTATACAGTCGATAAGAATACTTCAAACATCGTAATCAGTATTAGTCGATCCAACAATGATGCCATCAACAACTGTTCCTTTATCTCGAGTTCCTTCAACAATAGATTCTACAATATTCCCTCTCAACAAATGTCTCAACAGATATGTGCACAGTCCAAACAGTGGACAAGAATGTTTCATCAGCATTAGTCATTCCAACAACAATGATATCTATATCTGATCTTTCGATATCATCTCCCACCACTAATAATCCTTCAAATGCCTGAACCTTTATTATTGACTTCGTTCAACAGTAGAAATTGATCTATACGCTAAAAACTTTAAAAACTTTAAAACTATTTACAACCAACATCGTTTACAACAACATCGGTCCCCTTTTAGTTGCATCTTACGAACATGCAGGGGATACATCGGGCCTATTCTACAACCCCGGACCCGCACGGGGCCTGAGCGTCCTAGCTACTATTCATTTGTGTAGAACGTACTTGTACATGTACGATCAATAAATCATTTATTGCGGCTTATTCCGTGTAGTTCAATTAGACCCGGACTCCTGATTATGGGGGACACTCAGTCTCATTACACCGGCCCACACCATCCCCATGGAGACTCTTATTTTTTCTAGAACGTTCACGTTTATACGTAAGATGTCATGTGGCTCGGATTTTTTTGACCATTAATATAAATATAGACGATAGAGCATGCATTATGTGAAAATTCACGTGACACTTTGTGCCGTTCCAACTCTCCCGACCAGTTGCGCTTTACAGGTGAAAAGACATAGCGAGGTCATTTTGGAAAAAAAAATAGAAAACGGCACTCCTTTTTGAATTAATATTTAGAAGTAAAATAGTAAAATATTCAAATTAAAAAGAAGTGGATCTCATTTCAAGTGAGTGAATGTCTACTCTTTAAGATTTAAATAGAGGACAATACATTTCGGAGTGGTGTTCACAGTCACTCTTAATTCACTCTTTTTAGAGTGAAAGTTCAGTTGTTTCTCTATTTTTAAGTGGATTGACCATGGCATGCAGGTTTCTGCATTTGTTTTTGAGTTGTATAACTCTTTTTCGAGTAGTTTATATTCTTTTATAATTAAATCGGGATTCCCTTGTTATTTCTAGAGTATAATTGCGTCGAGATTGGTTTAATCATTCGATCAGAAACAAGGCTCTATCCCGTGACCCGCGTGGATTCCTTTTAACGATCTTAAGTTATGTATAATATGAATGCATATAAATCTCTGAAAATGCATTCAAGTCACTAGAGAGCATTTCCATGTCTTTATCCCAATCATAGTGTCACATTTGACCTTGTAGTTGACTTTGTTCGACATTGTTAGATAATTTTCCTAGCATATAGTTGTAGAGGGGAGCTCATGGAGTTGGGATGTTCTTGTAATGGCTGTTTAAATATAGCAACTATGTATAACAATCATCTAATAAACAAGTCAACTATGAGGTCAAATGTCAAATGTCACAATATGATTAGGATATTGACATGGAAATCCTATTTTAGTGATGTAAAAGCATTTTCAGAAATTTGTATGCATTTATGTTTTACAAATATAATTAACAGAAGGGAGCTATTGAATTTGGGATGTTCTTATTCTGGCGTATTCAATTGTGCGCAGCTTTTTCCCATTACATTTATATAAAAAAATAACATTGACAAAAATGACAAATACCGATGGTGGGAAAAGAAATATTCCCGAAAACATCTTACTGGTATCATCAGACTACTCGGTGAAAACAAATGAACTTCAATTTAGATCCCCTTTGACTTCTGAAATAGACTAAAATTTTGCCAATATTCAGCGTAGGCAAAAACAGCATTACTTTTTCAAGAATTGTAAATAGGGATTTCAGGTACGATTTTTGGCGTACATATGTAATAGAGTCTCTAGTTTATCAATGAGACTTTAGTAGTGATTTCACGTCCATTATCAAGGTCAAAATTACGTCAATAAACTACTTCGAAAAATTTACACCTTTTTCGCCGAAACCTTCAAATTGTATGATGTTCGAACGATGTTTTCAAATTTGGACAGATTGTAGGCTTGATACTTTTTATTGAATTACAAATAATATTTTATAAATGTGTTGTGTTGATTTTGAATGATAATGTAACAAACCCGCGTTGTTTTGCCCGAAAAACCGGGGGTGAATTATGACTCTGAGTTCTCTGTTTGAGTTGTGAATAGCCTGATTTTAGTATCTACATTATCTACATTTTGTCTGATATACGCATTCGCATAATTTACTTACAAATTGAGCATTCCAATGAAGCAAAAATTGCAATTTTTATGTAAACAAAAGATAATAAACGGCATTCTAATGTTTATGTTTTAGATTTTAGTTCATCTCAACGCTGCCTTGGTAGCTCAGCGGTTACCGTAGATCTCTCGCTTCGCAATGCATGACTAACCCCCGCAAAAATCCATGGTTCGAGTACCCGCAAAGGTAGTGGAAACTATTTATCTTTTCATGATTGAAAAATAGTTAGGATTCACATTTTCCTGAGCATGTGGATTCCTCGTACCCTTAACGTGTCACTTTCGGTTACAACCACAACTGATACTACCAAAAACCGTTATTAGGGTAAGCCAACTCAAGCGAAAGTCACACTCCATAGAGGGAAATTAAGTACATAACGAATATACATATGTAACCGTCCATCCCAATCCTACTGTAAATGCAGCCTATTTCATTTTCAATTTTTTTAGCATTTGCAAAGACCGTGCTATTAGAATTAAAAGGATACCTTAATGAACTTGAGTCGACTTTCAAAAGTCAAATTATGGTCCGTCAAAGGTTGTCAATGAGTAAATAACGGAGATAACTGCGTTCAAAGATCAGTACCCTATATTTTCTGTTGATTATCTTCAAATTATATAAATATTTCAATTTCTTGATTTAAACTTTGCTAGAGTTTTGAAATAAGCGCGTGGATTGTGAATCTTTCAAAAAAAAAATCAATTTCGGCAACTTACTTAATGTACGACCTTGACATATGTTTTCACCTGTAGCGAAAAATGAAATTTGCTTCATATACGGCTCGTTTGAGATGGACATTCTAAATACAGAAGACAAAACAAAACAGACGGTTATTTTGCTATGAAATTTTCGCAATATGAGATATAAGCGAACAAAGATGCAAGATCGTGCGTGATATGCGGCAAAAGTTTGTAAGTTAAAAATCTTCTCATAAGGATGGAAGGGTTTTCACCAGGAAATGAAACCATCTAATGTCTTCTTCAAGTTACAATTGAGTATAGGGCAAAGTTCATTATGTGATATCAAAGCAAAGAGTGAGAACACTTTTACAAGTTTAGATTGATTTGTAATGTCACTCTTCTGCTTGGTGTGAATGATTCTCAACGATCAATACATCATGATTGTTCTACTCATGTACTTAATGATATTTTTTCACTCGGTCAGAGCTGAAGATGGTAAGTTTGTAATTATTTTTTACGCTTTTTCTAAAACTAAATGAAACAATAATAATGATAATAATAATAATTACAGGATTTATAACACGCCTACTTGCTAAATGATACTAGGCGCGGAAATCAGACGAACATGGAAAACACCCCCCCCCCCCCAAAAAAAAAAGAAAAGAAAAGAAAAAAGGTAGGTTTTGAGTGACTTGGAGAAGGTTGGAATGCTTGCAGCATTGCGGATATAGAAGGGAAGAGCAATCCACAGTCGGGGACCAGCAATGGGGTAGGCTCTATCACCAACTTCAACATCACACAGAAAACAAATATTGGTCACATTAACTAAGGAGAGAGTAGTCAAGACGGTACTCTAGAGAACTAGGAAAATGCTAGTTAGTTGTTCTGGACTTATTTAGATTGCTATTATAAGGTTAGTCGATCACAGTGTACTAGGAACTATGCTTTTTTTGCTTTGTTAGTCCATCTTGGTAGACTAATTTAAAATTTGTCAGTAAGCTTAGTCAACATTTCTTGTGTTAGTCAAGCTTGGGGATTAATTTAAAATTTGTCTGGTAATATTAGTCAAGATTATTGGACTAAGCAAACTAGGAGCACGACTAGAAAACGACCAGCTTGGAGCTACCCAAAATGGTGCTCTAGAGAACTAATTAAGTGTTAGTCGTGGAAATTAAGTTAGTAGTCATACAGGTTTGACTAGCATGGTCAAACTAGTCAAGCTGTTATGACTAAATTGCATGACTAACAAGCTGGAAGAGGTGGAGATGTACGACAACAAGCTTTTAAGCTTAATCCACGCTGTATAGCTAATCCGTCAATAATGTAGAGAGGGTTTAAGAGTGACATATGAGTACCACCAAAATAGTCAGCGAGCTGCATATAAACAGATGATATAATTCACGATACATCAGGTGACATTTATGAGGTCAAACGACGGCACGATGTTTCACATGTCTGTGCTGTCTACCATGTTGTCCTCAAAGACTCCACCTGACCGGGCTCAGTCTTACTAAGTTAAGCTATTCAAGCGAGCTTGACCAACAGTCTGGCAAGCAATTCGCACTCGTCAAGCAATTCGCACGTTAGTCAGACGGGCTTGACTAGTTTAATACTAGTCAAACAGGCTTGAATAAGTAGGCTTGACTTGTTTGAAATTTGGCTTGACCAACGTCAAACTAGTCAGGCAAGCTGGACTAACCTGCCTGACTAGTTTAAAGTTAGTCATGCAGCTGCTTGACTAGTTTTTGTTTTCAGGAAGATTTTCCCGCGAGTAGTTTTACGCAAAAAGTAATTAAACTTAGTAGAGCAAAATAGTCAGGATATTCGTCAAAAACATCTTCACATCTTAAGCCCGGGATCTCAAGCTGGTCATCGGTCATGCATTAGGAGAGGTAATTAGTCAGAGAATTCATAAAAAGAACTGACACCTTATACTAGTCATGGACTGCATGCTTCAACTTAGTCTAACTTGCTAAGTGACGTTATTGCTTGACTAGTACGGTTGCATTTAATCATTGGTCCAGAACACATAACTAATCATAATTACCGAACATGAGCACCCTATAGTTAGTCCCTCTGTTCAGAATTGATTATCTGACTTTTGAGAGGAACTACTTTATATAAAAAAAATCACCTGTAAAAACAGAAGATAAACCTTTCTTATAATGATCTATGCTTTATTTGATTTTCAATTTGTAGACACGTCTTCTCTTCAAGTGCGTCTTGTTATTGGAAGTAATCCTTACCAGGGGAGAGTGGAAGTGCAATTCAACGGTGTATGGGGCACAGTATGTGATTACGGCTGGGATAACAACGATGCCAAAGTAGTATGCCGTCAACTGGGCTTTGATCATGAAAATGCTATTGCTACTAAGGGTGCCGTATTTGGGGAAGGAACAGGACCAACAGTGCTCAAAGATATCGGTTGTAATGGAGAAGAAACTAGATTGGATGAATGTTGTCATTCGGGTATCGCAACATATCATTACTGTAACGGTG
>JXSR01S073042.1:3264-17090 GCA_000969725.1 Ophiothrix spiculata
TCCCGATAACATATTTTTGCTTGATAGGGGTAAATCATATTGCGAGTAAATCAGAAAAACTATAGAAAAATTATCTAGAAACACTCTATTTAAGCGTCAAAGCAAAACATTGAAGCCCGGTTTAAGTCACGCCTGCTTGAATGTGAGCTAATGTGTTATGTGTAAGTGGGTCAGTGGTGTGAAATATCAACGTTCACCGCCCAGATACTGGGTAAGTGAAGTATCTAAACATAGGACTCCAAATGCTATTTCTAACTAAAATGTGTGATTTACATGTACAAATCGTGGGTGGTCCCTGCAAATCTGCGATGATACATTCAATGTGTAATTGTTTGATACATTGTATCATAGTAAAGGACAGGGTCTCCTCTTTTCATTGATACCAATAATATTACAATCAGTCAACATGTGGTGTCACACTGAAAACATGGCTAAAGATGGATTTTTATTGCTTACAATACAATTCTAGTCTGTGGACAATCAGAACTCTGTTACTTTGCATAGTCACCTGTACCTGTTTTGATAATTTGATAATGCATAATCTAGATTAGTAGTGTATTTCAAAGGGCATTGAACAAAATTTTTAATTTTATTTGAGTATGATTTATACTTCATACGTTAGAAAATATTAGTCAATTACCAGATATCAGGAAAATTTTGATCAAAACCTTCAAAAAAGTCTAAAATTTGAATTTTATTTTGTTTGTTGATCTTGGGTATGAGGCTATTCTGTAAATGCAATTGATGCTATAAATCAAGAAAGAGACCAAAATTTGTTTGTAAAACATTCCTTTGACATCATAGATTGCAGATAAATCAAAAGAAATCTGGAGTTTGCATCAGATCTCCTGAAAAGGCCAATTTTAAAAATTCAACTATAGAGGGCAGTATTTATCGTTGTCGACAACGATAATTAAAAATAAAAGATTATCTAAATATTTTGATGTAGGCCTATAAGGTTTGAATTTTACATTGAAACTTTGAATGCTGTCATTATTATCCCTAATATTTCAAAATGATGCAAAAACCTCAAAATGCTTGGGGGAAAAGTTTAGGGATGATGCTGAACTTTTCCAATGCCCCTTTAAACACAGCATGATAGAAATATGTTGCTGGCTCCATTCCTTCTGGGTAATCTTTAAAACTTTTTGATACCCCCTCATATGTCACGTCACATGTAAATCTTCTCATATATCTATCTATGTTCTTGTTTTTGTAGTAGTATAATAAAATAATGGATTCCAGTATGACCAGCACTGAACCAAGTAATCCTCCCGGGTGGGACGATGACGAGCGCATGAGCTATTTATTCTCTGCTTTTCGTGAAAGACGCGACATCAATCCACATGATTGGGATAACAAGCTGTCGTTTTGGAAAAGCGCCATCTTGGAGCGATGTCGAGGCAAAAAACAAGCCGTGATAGATTGTAAGAAGGTGCCTGAAATGTTTACCAGAAAAGGGAGAGTACCAATGTGTGTCAACAGAGTCCTGGTTGAAATGGCTAAGTAAGTATTATTGTTTTAAATTTATATAAATATCAGATGCAACAATTCAAGAGCCTTGTAACGCAAGTTGCTAGCGTATTTTACATAAGTGTACAATGCTTTTCAGGCGCACGCTATGTACTGTAGATTACTAATTGGAAATGATGCTGCCTACGTCCAGGTGCCTCATTCTTAATTGTCACAATTTGATAATGTGGTGGCTATGTTTTGAAACCTTGTCTGTGTCTGAAGTATATTGAAAACAATATAGTGCAAAGAGTATTTTGAAATTGATATACGATTTGGCAAAATTTATTCATGCTAAACCCGATTCCCAAGATCGCATTCACCTACATTTATGGACAGGATGATTTCAGCCTTTTATGCCTCGGGGAAGGTCATAATTTTTAGCTTTTTCTTTCATTTTCAGCCTGTTTTGGTCACTTTGTCCCTATTTTAAGCTCTTTTCAGTATTTTTATCACATGACTCTCACACCCCTGTTGGTAATGAAAGTGAAGACCCATTTCTCAGTTCTTTCATTTTTCTTTTGATCCTAGTTCCAGCATTATTTGAACAGATCTCCATGTTTAGCAAAAATATGAATTAAGTCTCCTGCAATAAATATTTGTCAATAAAGTGTACGTCTACATGTACAATAAAATGGTGCCTAGTAATGGATATCATTTGCATAAATTGAGATTTTCATACCCTATTTTGCAGCTAGGTCTTGCATTTTACCCAACTGGAACACCCAGCTTTTCCCTCTCCTCCCAGGGATATTTATTTGAAATTCTTAGTCAATGAATGTGATCTTACTTACAAATAGCCATCCATTATGAGACAATATATGTCAGCATGTAAGCATTAACGCTCGTGGTCCCGCACATTGAACATTTTGGCGCAGTGTAGATGTACGCACACATCTGATGCGCAATTCTTTACTTGAATTAGAATGATTTATGTTTGAATAGGGGTGTACATTTTGACAATGATGATGTCTCTTGTTTTTTGGCAAATAATTGACTTCATTCTTGATCTTAAAATCTTTTAAATGTTTGAATAACAATGAGAATAAAAGAAAAGATTTATTTTTGTCTGTCATCTATCGTCTCATCATGGATGGGCATGCATTATTTTTTTGTAATGGGCATCCCTTCCGGTGTCACCCATTACTCAAAATAATGTACGCCCATCCATGATGAGATGGTAGATGACAGGCTAAAAATAAATCTTATATTTTGTTCTCTTAAGCGTTGCAACGATAACAATTAAGAGTAATATATTTTTCTCCCTTTCAGATCTGGTGAGCTTGTCAGACAGAGTGACTTTGAATCAAGTGTGTCAGCAAGCTGGCTGAGTTGGGGCATAAATTACACCATATACAAGCCTCTTGGCTGGGCATATGGGGCAGTATTTAGGAGAAATCAACAGTCACTAGATGGGACATTTATAATAATGGATATATTGAAGGTTTGTACCTCAGCTTACTAACCCTAACCCTGGCAGACCAAAGTGCATAGACTTAGACCACACAGACAAACAGGTAAGCTATTCAGTCCCAGGCCATACAGTAAAAGACACAAGGTGTGTGTGTGAGTCATGCATGAACTTGAACCTGCAAAGACTGTGCTTATAATCCTCCCTGGGGGCCACTCAAATATAATGTTGCAGGCATAGCGTGACCAAGAAAAAGGTGAATTAGGGTTGTTTTTGAGGACTGAAGGGTGAATCAGGTGACACCTTTTAGGGTATCAAAACGGCAATTTTGGGCAATTTTCAAGAAATAGGGTACTTTTTCAAAGTCTAGTGTGAAAACAGTATCAATAAAATCCCGATTTAGGCTGTGAACAGGGGAAAAAGGGTATAATTTGGCTTCAGAACCTTCAACCCTTTAGGGGTGTTTTGAAAAACTGTGGTCACGTTATGCCTGCAACGTTATACTCGAGTGCCCCAGGGTAATCCTACACCATGCAGTTCAGAATACAATGCTGTATTCTTAGATATTTGATTGTATTGTCATTGTATGGTCCAGGAGGGTTAGGGTTAAAATTAAATGTTGATTATTTCAACATCCAAATATTTCAATTTTGAATTGTTTAAAATGTCATCATTTGTCAAATACACATAGGAGAATCATATTTCCTGCCACGCCTGGTGAGCACTGTGCACAAAAATATTAGCTTGGTTGGGCTCAGGTGTGATGCCACAGGGGGCAGGGGCAATTGCCCCCTCAAGAATTTTCAGAAAAAATCAAAATGAGAGAATAGAAGGGAAGGAGAGGGAAAAAAGAAAAGAGAGGAGAATAAAAAAACCTGGTAGAAATGTTGTAAAAAGTCATTGAAAATGTTACTTTTTAATTGTTGTTGATAAATTGAAAATTAGATTAGTTTTGTCTGCGCGCTTCAAAAAATTAGTGTTACGTTTTGGGTCTCATGTGTTGGTTTCCCTCCTAACAAGAAATCCCGGCGCCGCCCCTGGCTTGGTTATCATCCTAAACTTGTTTTAAACACAATATTTTTGCATCACTTGAAGTGTTTGTATCTGCAGCATGCAAAGTTTCATTTTAAAATTCCTATAAAATGTTAGACAGAAAATTAGATACATGCTCATTATGACCTACAGCTTTGCAAAGGGTGATTAAAGCTCTTCCCATAAAACACAGCAACATTTCAATAAACCCAATGTATGTTCACCAAGGTCACTCAACTACTACATTCATTTGTGCGGAAAACAGTTTGAATTTACTCTATTTCCAACTGTATTTTGGGAATGAAAAACTCTGTGGATGTTAGATTTGTTTACATTGATAACAAGTTGTGATTATCCTTTTATGAAGATCTTTTTCATTCACACTCTTACAATATAATAAATTTTATATAGCAAGTTTTCCATCAGTAGTTTTATCATATAAGTCTATGGCAGTTGGTTCACTCAGTGTGTTGTGTAAGCTGTGGAAATAGCACTGTTTAAATTGAATGGTGGGAAGTACTTAACACCCTCTGACGCTTTGTTTAGGTTGTTATTTTCCTTTATAAAACCATTAATCATGGCCTTGCTGTTTTGATCAGAAATGTAAAATTGCTGTACTCATTAGTAATAAATAGTATTGTATGTTTATTGTTATTATGACTATAATTAGTGTCAGACCATAGATTCTAGACACTAGAATCTGACCGATCTTCCCAAGATTGGAATCGGCCGATTTGGATTCAAATTCTGTTTCTTTAAGTGTTTATTACAAAGGGCAATAAATTGCCAACATTAACATAATATGATATCTATGAATCCATTGATCATTTACGTATCATGTGGTTGTCATAGTTAATTCTAGGCAAAATATGCTATGTTTACAGTCAGGGTAAATTTTAAGGTAGTTGAAGGGCAAGGCAATTTTCAAAGGGCAAATGAAAAATGCCTTCTATTTTAAGCATTTTGCAAGGGCATCTCGGCAACTTCAGCTAATCAGAAAGGGCATCAAGGCACCTTGTCATTGTAAAAGGGCATCAAGGCAAGTACTAGTAAAATAAGGGAAATTTAAAAGAAATGAAGAAAGAGACCAACTTTATATAATAATAAAAAAAAAGTTCATTTAACCACCGTATACAAATGGTATATGACTCGACTGTTGAATTTTGCACCTGTAATAAACTACGTTTCCTGTCGAATTTGTACACAATTTATGACTTACAAAAATAATAGGCGGTCAAAATATTGTCTTCAAACCCCTTTTATTAAATATATGAAGTCATATAATCAACACAACTTTGTTTCTCTGGCGAATATTTTACTGCCCTGCAACGTGAAATCTACGTACAGGGCGGCGCCATTGAACATCCAAATAGTCCACTGGATACTACCCCGCCTTTACATTGACGGCACCCGTTCTCGGAACGGAAAACAAAAATAACCGCGGCGACTTTAACTATAAATTGGACATATTTGTTCGCAATTTCGTGGAAATAAAATGGTGCATTAAAGTATTGTAAACATGTAAGACGATTAATTAAACATTTTGGATTAAATTTGGGAAAGTTTCCTATCAAACAACATCATTCCTCTATTCTTTTTTTTTTTTTGGCATGAAAAGGGCATTACGGCAACCATATAAAAGGGCACGGCAGATGTGCCGTCGGTGGTTTTGTGTTTTTCGGGGCATCGGGGCAACAATGTGGGGCACAGACGGCATTTGCCGTTGGTGCCGTTATGTGGGGCACAGACGGCATTTGCCGTTGGTGCCGTTGGTTAAAATTTACCTTGTTTACAGTATTTTGATATTGCCTGTTGGTTCTGGTAAGTCTGGTTGGCACTAAAAGGTGCAATTAAATTGATTTTTTTTACTTTTCATAGAGTTTGTTGAATCTGTTTGTGAGATCTGCAGATAATAGATTTGTTCATAAGTCCTATTCAAATCCGATAAGAATTGGTCTGGTTCCGATCCAACCGATCACATCGGTCAGACACTTACTATAATCATTGTACTTTTTCCTTCCTGCAGAAAGTAGCAGACTCAATAATCAACCAGCACCATGACTCCATCATGAATTCCTCCTCCTTGCTGGATCACATAGTAGACTACTCAACACTTAAGGACTCATGTCAATCAATATGCACAGATGACAACACTTTTAGATTAGCTCTTTTATATCTGCAGAAAACTAAGAGAATTCTAGTTTCAGATGCACCAGTAGAAAAACAGGTAAGTACACTCCACATCATAAGTTCCTACCTGTGATTTCTACGTGCTTGCAGGTGAATTAAATTAATGTTTTTCTGATTATATTTGGCACACCAATCACTAGTTCTCCCATCCAGGTTTACGGAGAAAAAGAAGCCTCTAACGCCTCTATACAGCTATACACAATACATACCGGATATATACTCATATACGAGAGGTTGGTGTTCGTAATAATTAAATAATCAACAGTCAGCTTACAACCCTCAATATTAGTTTATTTAAGAAACCAATCATCTTTTTATATCAACGTATAAATCATCAATGAAAAGTGACGCAAAGAGATTATGCAGAATTCTTAGTCACTGAGTGCGATTTTACTTCCAAATAAGGAATTTTGGCCATCCATTATGAGACGATAGATGACAGTGCGTTCAGCGTTCAAAATCACAGCGCGATGCAGGTATACGCACACATCCGGCGCGAACAGAATAGGGGTGTACGTTTTTCAATGATAATGTTTATAGTTTTTGGCAATAATTTACACCGTTATTGGTTTATAAATGACTCAAACTTGTGACTAAGAATGAGAATAAAAGATGGCAACATCTAATTGAGATAACAAATTGGCATACGGTGAAACCGACATAGAATACATATGAAAAATTTACTACAATGAAGAGAGTATACAATATAACCTAAGTTGACTGCAGGCGAGATACCGGCAGCCTCCCCTCAGGGCGAAGGATACCCTAAGAGTTTGCTTACAAAATACAATACAATGTTGATAGAAATACACCAAGGGACATTACTTATTACCAAGTGAGGTTTTGAAATTTGCGAATGAATTTGAATCTAAAATGGATGTGGACAGACTGTTCCATTCTTATATGGCAATTGGAATTCACAAAATATCGGTACTTACGATGATCTGATTAATGATCTAATTATGGAGATTCCCATCATCTGTCATCTGATTGTTTCATGCAAATAATTGCCTATTTTTACAGAATGGGAATTTACACTAGCTAGATTTCAAAATAAAATTCCCTTTCTGCGGCAATCAAAGATCGCAATAATTAAGTTTCCTAGTTAAATAATTAATTAATCAACAAAAACAAATGATTCAGGTTCACATAACATTTGAAAACTGATCTTAGACATTTGCTAGTTTTCTAAATTACTACTGATTATCAGGTTCTTGCTTCAGCATCATGATTTTCCATTTTCGTGTTACACTTCCCATTTCCATGATTTTTGTCCATTTTCCACACCGTGGAAAAATGGAGGCCTTAATGTAAACTATCACAGTCAGGGTGAGCTCTCTGAGTTTCGTCCAGGTTTCCATGAAACATATACTATAAATTTGTTGTCAATGGAATTTCAAGCACACTTAACCCTGGTATGCTGGGGGTCGAACCCGGAACCTTCTACACTGGTAGCGAGTGCCTTAGGTAGCGAGTGCCTTACTAATTGAGCATACTTGACTGCCCAAGCTATTCAAATCGGGATGTATATTTTATTGCTGATATTGTATCTGAAGAAGAAAAATAAATTAAACATTTTCTTTCTTTTTTACAGGTTATTAAATTTGTAGGAAAGAACCAATCTAGAATATCACACATTAATGAAACTGAAATAGGTATACTAAGGTGAGACATTTAATAATATTATTATTTTTCCTTTAGTGTACATGATTTGTGTAATCTCATTGGTCAAACATATATTTAAAGCAAAACCTGTATTCATTGTTTTCAGAAATAAAGATATACCAAGCCTGGAATATATCCATATTCCGTGACTCATACACAAACCCTATGCTGCTAGTTATCTGATGAACTGATAATATTTTTATGCGTTATTTAAGCTGCTGAGTGAATTGCGTATGTAATGCAGCGTTTACACAGTGGTCTCAATGCGAGCGTACGCGCGCAAATCAATACGCTCATATCCAAACAGGTGCGCGGCACGGTTGTTACTTAAGATTTTTAATGCTATGTTTTCAAGGCTTTTACAATTATTATTGTTTTGATGGTAGGTTTACCAACGAGATTACAAAAATCATGTACACTTTAAAGGATAAATTTGGTGGCCTCATGGAATATGGTACCAGACCCCAGATAGTTGCCCGTATTTTGTGAACAAACAGAGGTAACTAATATTACCCCCTGTGTGTTCATGCAATACGTAGAGATATCCATGATTGGTGCTGTATCACATTCAGCCAAATCTTCCTTATTGTGTAAGAACAAACAATAAAGAGTTTATCATTTAGTAGACATGAATACATTCATATGATAAACTGACAAAATGTTGAGTTTATCATTTAGGAGACATGAATACTAGTGTTGTTATCAATAGGCTTTTTGAGTATCGATATGTCGAGAGGCAAACATCCGACATGTTGACAACATTATCGATAATCACACAGTTTAATACACGGTCTAACCGTCTTGAGTTACCATTAACCACTACTTAACAGGGAAAACTACATTCATGTATCATGCATAGTACAAAAATAAAAATTAATACCGTATGTTATGAACATCGACAAATTCACAAGTTGATCATGTCTTTATTGTTGAAAGACATGGGGAAACGATTGAGTCACCTCATTTGGAACATACTTTCTATGATTTGGTCGTCATATTATTATTGAACCGAGCTTTGAAAATGTGCCTCAATCGTCCAGGAAAAAGCTTTGCATGCATTGAAATTGCACGTCGGACGTCGTTTAGTATCGAGGCTACAATTTTATGTATCGACATTTCGATCGATAATCAATACTTCCCCGACAATCGATAACAGCACTAATGAATACAAGTTTGTATGATACACTGAAAAAATGTTGAGTTATTGTAATCTAGGCAATATAGGTAGTTGTTGCAATACAGAATATATTTTACAAGATGTAAAAGAACATATATGTGATGCGATCTGGGAAAACCCTTCACACGTTGCAAATTTTACATTTTGAGTTCTTAGTTCCATAAGAAAGTTACAATTATTCCTTTTATAACACTTTTTGTTTCAACCTTCTAGGGTGCACAAGGCCAAAGTTGCAGATGTTTGAAGTTGATAGAAAATCAAGAAAAACATAACAAAATTGGGGTTATTTTCTTCATTTCTGCAAAATTGTCCTCAGCGACATGTGAAGGGTTTTCCCAGATCACATCACATATAAGGCCAAAAAATTAATTGTTGTGTTGCCCTTTTGGGGAAAAATTATAAAGTCTGGTCGGTCGGATTCTTCTTTTTTTTTTTTACTTTCAGATTTTAACCCTTTCAGATCCATAGAATGCCTGAGCTTTTCTAGCCAATAAAGAAATACTTAAAAAATACAACAACAAACAATGCTTAGATGGTTAGTGACCCATTTTGTATTGCTGAATTTTGAAGTTTAGACTCTTATCTATTAACTGACAAAAACTAAACAAAATCTATGGTAGGAACTTATCACCATGATCGTCCTTAATGTTTTCCAGAGGATATACAAAATGACAAATTTTTACTTTACTGGAGGTTCAAATTGTGAAATTTAGAATTATACCTGGGTTTGAATACAAAACTGATGATATTTACAGAATGTCTTTACTTGCACAACTGAATTTAAACTTGAGATTTGGAGAGTGTAACAAAACTGCATAGTGCATGTTGCATTTACATGTCATGGGGCCCTTCATTCTGATTTTATGTATAAATAGTCCAAGGAATTGTGAGCACATACTTCAATATTTATTAATCTAGATTTTGCGATGATTTGTTTTAGGTTAAAGAAGACTATAGCCTCTATCGAAGAACAAATACAACAGCTAGTATGTGATGTAAATAGACTGCAAGAAGAGACTAGGCAAAACTTAAGAAAAGGATTAAAATCTTCAGTAAGTACATGTAATACTAATTTTGAGTCCTTTGTAATTTCTTAACTTGGAAATTTGGAACATTAAAGTGTATCGTTCATAGTGCTGTAATTAATCTAAAGGCTTTTTGACTATTGATATTTCGAGAGACAAACATGGTGATAACATTATCAATAATCACACAGATAAATATACAGGCTTCAGTAACCAGTAACAAGTGTAAGCTTAACAGTGAAAACTATGTACATGCTACAGCTCTTTGGTAACATTGGCTTCGTCAAGACATGACGGAATGATTGAATTAGAATTAATAGTCACCTCAGTTGAAACGTATAAATACTTCGACCACAGAGATTCACACTTCCGGGATATACTTCGGGGCATATGGGCAACCTTGTGCGTTTCTGCCATAAAAGGAGCTTTCAGTGTGCACACATTTCATAAATGACTGATGAATCTGGATGATAATAGCTGCTATGAACACTTACTTGGATTGAATGTACAACGCCACGCCCATGTTTAAGATGAATGGGAGTGGCTCTTTCTCTTATTTCAAGCATGTAGTCTTTTTTTTTCAGCCTTGACGTCGTTGAGTATTGACTACCAATTTGTGTATCGACATGTCAAAGTTTTGTAAATATTGCGACAAACGATACTTCCGACAATCGATTACAGCACTAAACTAATGGTTCATGAATCAGATAACAATATGTGTGGTTAACTTGGCAAAGATAGAATTGACAGCAACAATTTAAACCCATTGCAATGTTTTTAAGGGTCAACCATTTTACTCTACTCTATGTTTAAGATAAATTGTAATGTTTAATGAAAATTGCAGCAATGTGGTTCTCAGTTTTTGTGAGTGAAAATTTCATCTATTGGTTTGTGATTTCTTATTTTAGGCTAAAGTCACCTTGAGAAAGAAGAAGCTTGCTGAGAAATCCATAGAAAATAAGGAGGCAACAATAGACACACTGAACCATATGCTAGACAGGATAAAGAATGCTGAAACAGACCAAATGGTAAGATTACTGTGTTATATCAATAGAAAATAAGGAGGCAACAATAGACACACTAAACCATATGCTAGACAGGATAAAGAACGCTGAAACAGACCAAATAGTAAGATTACTGTGTTATATCAATAGAAAATAAGGCGGCAACAATAGACACACTTAACCATATGCTAGACAGGATAAAGAATACTGAAACAGACCAAATGGTAATGGTAAGATTACTTTGTTATATCAATAGAAAATAAGGAGGCAACAATAGATACACTAAACCATATGCTAGACAGGATAAAGAATGCTGAAACAGACCAAATGGTAAGATTACTGTGTTATATCAATAGAAAATAAGGAGGCAACAATAGACACACTAAACCATATGCTAGACAGGATAAAGAATGCCGAAACAGACCAAATGGTAATACTACTGTGTTATGTCAATAGAAAATAAGTAGGCAACAATAGACACACTAAACCTATGCTAGACAGGATAAAGAATGCCGAAACAGACCAAATGGTAAGATTACTGTGTTATATCAATAGAAAACAAGGAGGCAACAATAGACACACTAAACCTTATGCTAGACAGGATAAAGAATGCTGAAACAGACCAAATGGTAAGGTGATTTTATGTCAAAAAAGTCAGTTTATATTTGCTTTATATACTATTGTTTGTGGATTTAATTCGTGAACGCGTACATGTAGATGGTAGCGATCGTACATTTTCAAGGTGATGACAGTCCGCGTCTGCACTCACGACTTTTAGTGTGCATTCACAAATTACTGCCAGAAACAATACATTAATAAATTTCATATTTCTATAATTTGTATGTGCCAAGAAGCTTAGTTTGGTAATTTAATCTTAATTTAAAAAGCTCACTCACACAATGCCTCAAAGAATATGTGCGTTAAGGCTGTGGTAGACCTTCAACTAGCATAAACTTTCAAACCAATTGCATAAACCATATAAAAGTATTCCTTTTGTAGAAGAGGATTTTTACCCTGAACATATTGAATATTGGAAATTAGAAACAAATGTCTAGGAAGGGTTTTCTCATTTTTTTTTATTTCTATCTTATTTTTTGAAAAATTGCCAAAAATAGGCCAAAAATTGCCATTTTGGTGGCAAGATGGGATTTTTAACATTTTTTGACCTATTTTTGGCATTGTTTTTACAAAAACAAGATAAAAATCAAAAATTTGAGAAAACCCTTCCTAGATATTTGTTTCTAGATTCCAAAAAGCAAAAAAGTTCAACATTTCACAAATGCAAATTTGAGTTAAGCTTTCCAGAATTTTTAGGGCAAAAATACTGTTTTTGGCATTTGTTTGCCAAAATTAACATTTTTGGTCAAAAATTGATATCACCAATATATTCAGGGTAAAACTCCACCTCTAAAAATGTATACTTTTATACAGTTTCACAATAAGTTTGAGAGTTACGAGTACAAAAACCGTTTATGCTAGTGGAAGGTCTACCCCAGTGTTAAGTTAATGCGCATAATAGCTAGTGCGTGAAAGGTTTATGTGCGCGTATTTTTGTGTGTGAAAGTTGCTTTGCGTGTAAAGTAAATGACTTCAGACCTAAATGTTTCTAAAGGTACTATTTAGTGCTAAATAGTATTTTCAAAAATTTTAGGGCTCTCCTCATTATGGTTATAGCTTTTTGAAATCATTTGATCTGGTTTTATCCAATCAACTCTTGTCAAATTTATTAATGTGATATATAAATATTTAACCCTATAGTTCCTGAAGCATATTTATAACGCTGTCTCACCTACCCTTTGTTATTTGAAAATGAGACTAATATGTGGGTTATTGTTTAGTCTTGGATTTCCTCTGTCCATACATACAAAAATCTGTACAATCAACCCACACATTACATCAGAAAGTATTGCCAAGCTTTACAAATTCCAACATGTTAGCTTATACAGTGATAGATAGTTAACAATTCAAAATTTAACAAATTTCAATATTGAAATTTAATGAGGTTTTTGGTTCAATGTACGGCAATGGTGATTCCATCATATTATAGTTTAAGCTCTTTACCATTTAAATATTTTTCAATATGGTGACTTAACAGTTTGGTAGGTTGTGTCCACACACCCCTACCCTTGGACTTTGAGAGCTTACCCTACCCTCAAATTTGGGGGTGTCCCTGAGTTTTGTTTATCAAAATGAGTGCAAAGGATGTGTGGAGAATTACTTAGATGCTCAGGGCCAGATAATAGAAATTTCATTAGGGATTCCTATGGTTAAAGCAGGTAAGCACTGTCTTTGTTTTTATTTACAGATAATGGAAGCTTATAAGTCTGGTGCCGCAGCCTTGAAAAAGACATTAGCAGATACTGGTTTGACATCGGAGTCTGTGGATGAGACTATGAGTGAAGTGCAAGAGGTATGTGTGTTAAAAAACAAGGTAGGGGATTCTTACATTTGGTTTGGGTAGGGAAATGTGGCTAGGAAATATGAAGTGCCACCGAGAAATGGAGGCCCATTTATGTACCAAATCCCCCAAATCTTGAGTCAATTTTATACAAAATGTGCAATTTTCTGCATAAGTTTGCATTATTTTGGAACAAATGTTTGACGTTTGCAATAAAAATGTGATAAATTGCAACATGTGGCACACATTTGTGAAAAGTTTAACAAATATACCAATTCAAATACCAAATTTCAAAGAATGTAGGTACTTGACAACCAAATTTTGTGTTTGGTAATAATAACTAGTAACTGGTACAGTGGAACAGGCCTTATTTTTCCTAACCTACTGGTCAATGCTAAAATATAAACTACTC
>JXSR01S073042.1:30796-41067 GCA_000969725.1 Ophiothrix spiculata
GTATAATGTTGCAGGTATTGCGTGACCAAGAACAAAGTGAATTAGGGTTGTTCAAGTTTGAGGCTTGAAGGGAAATGATTAGTATGTCCTGCGCAAAGCGCCGGACTGGTGACCTATTGAACTGATTTTGAGCAAAAAATAGGCCTTTGAAACTGATTTTCGAGGGCTTAGTGAACTGAAATTTTTGCAAGCCATTTGATCGAAAAATTGTCACAATTTTTGATCAATTTCGGTAGTTGGAGCTAAAATGTGGCATTTTTCTTCAAAACAGGGGGGGGGGGGCTAAAGAACTGAATCATATTGAAAATGGGAGTCTGATGAGCGGCCTGCAGGCCTGAAAAGGGGGTCTTGACCGCTGAACATAGGTACCCCGCTCATACATGTAAGGATGAATCACGTGACACCGTTTAGGGTATAAAAACAGGGTAGGCCTACTTTTTCAAACCCTAGTGTAAAACGGTATCAGTAAAACCCCCATTTTAGGGTGTGAATAGGGGAATAAGGGTATATTTTGGCTTCAGAAAAAATCACCCTTTTGGGTGTGTATTGAAAACTGTCGTCATGCTATGCCTGCAACATTATACTATAGAATGGCCCCGGGATTCATAATAGGCCTAATAATTCCAACAAGTACGGGTTACTTGAAAAATAAATAAGTTCCGTATTCTAGTAAATAAATAAATAAACCATGTAGTAAATTAACATCACAGTTGCAAAATTTGACAGTTAAGATTAATATCTTTGGTACTCGACGAACTTATCATGATAACACGCTAACAATTCTCATGTCACGTATAATTTATGATTACCCAAAGTTCACATCCAGGTTATTTGCAAATTGATTTGTTGTTTGTTTACTCTTATCGCGCGAATAAACATGGCAATTCACATTCATATTTTCACTCAATAGAGTTGCCAAACTTTTCCCCAGTTCTATATTGTGAATGACTTGGTTACTATAGCGACAAGCCTGATCCAAATAACAACACAGTTGCAGACTCGTGTCTCCCTGCAGCGGTTTGTTTTCACGCATACTGAGAGACCTCGATATCAAGGTTAAAGGGCTTTCCCAAAATGTGACGTATCAAACCACATAATATGACGTGGCATTCTTTGGATTCCGATCGCGGGGCAACCCCAAACATGATAGTAAACTTTTCGTTGCTATGGTGACAACGTGCCTGTCAAAATTTATCTGTTTAGCCTGCCAACCAACCTAGTAATGACCTCATCGGGGGTGCTACGTTTGAGTGATACGTGGTAATGGGTGAAAATAACCCTTCTTGGGGTGTGATCTCTGGGGTTTGATCTTCCAAGCTGCGCCATCGATGATATCTCAGCCTCCAGAAAATGATCAGGATATCTTACTATGCATGGTTTAATCTGTCAGTATAGGCCTATACTATAAAAGAAAAACAAGTTTTGCATGATATCCAAGGGGGGCCCTGAAAAAATAATCTGAGTGCCATGAGCGCCCTGAAATTTGTATTTATATTTTTCCAGATAAATTGATACAGTGGAATATACATGTATATGCACTTGGTCTTGTGGTATCCTCTAAACTTCTTGGAGCTTCACTCCCTGGACCCCCATTCTAAAAACATATCATATAGGCCTTTCATTGAGAAAGTGAACAGAATTTGAATCATTGAAAATTCAAAATTGTTAAATTCATAAAGAGTACCTATAATTATATATCCTATAGGTACATATCCCAAGTCATGATCGATGCATTTTTTTTTCCAAAACTGAGTGGAAGATCTGTCTGATTTGGGACTGCGGCTGGTCCTGATCGAGTGATGAACTTGAACAAAACAAACTCAGGACTGGACATCTACCAAGATAGCAAAGTTAGTTGAGCCCACTAACTTTGCTATCTGGGTACAAGTGGAAGGGTCTGACTTTTGGCGTTCAATGGCAAGGCCCCCGTGAGGTAAGTGGATCTGACCATTTAGATATTTTTTTTTTTTTGGGGGGGGGGGCCTCTGAAAAATTTGCATCGCGTAGGGGAGGGGCCCTGAGTTTGAATGGGGCCCTGGAATTTATTTTGAATTTGAAGACTTTTCATCAGGCCTCCCCTTAGTGATAATTTCTGACCCGTCCCTATTTTTATAGCACCTTTTATGCAAAGTAGCTCAAAGTATTACGCTGCACCGTTGTCATCAGGAACCGTCACATTCATTTCACTTAAACTAGGGTGACTGATAAAGGAGCTCTGTCCGATTGGACCAGTATTTTGTCAAACTTTCTGTGATTTTGGTACCAAATATTCTTCATATTTTTCTCATTACCTATGTGGAATTTTACGGCTGAAATGTGTCGCGTTTCAGAGATATAGGCCTAAGTGAAAATGTGCTAAATAATGGTAACCATAGTATTACCGACACAGTAAAGTGTAGGCAAGTGGAAAATACAAAATTGCTTATAAAATCAAAACGCTTGTTCCGATTTAACAGAAATGTGAAATTGAAACATAGTAAATGGCGATCTTTCATTTGACAGTGAAAACTAAAATGTGAAAAATCGACCATGTACCTATAAGAGGTGGTCACAACCCGTCGTCCCGGGGGGGGGGCACTCAAATATGAAAGTGACGTACCTGCTCCTACCGGCTTTCGAAATGTAGGGGCAATAGGTGAGAAATACATTGAAAAATAGGGGGTCATTCGGTGTAGAGGGTAAAAAACCTGGGTCATTTCGAACGATTTGTTGGTAAGAGCGAAAAACAGGGTCATCCGGTGTCAGTTTTTGATTAAAATAAGGCTAATTTTCGTAAAAGTTTTCGAAAAAATCGACAATTTTTCGTAAAATTTTCGAAAAAACGACAAATTTAGCGAAAAAAGGGGTCATTCGGTGTAGGTTCTCGAAAAATCAGGGCAATGGATGAGAGTCGCCATAAAAAAGTTTTACTTTCAAAATAATAGGGGGTCATTAGGTGACAGCTCAGTGAAAAGGGGGGTCATTGGGTGAGAGCGGAGCAAAAAAAGGAGGGTCTATCGACAGGAGCATGACGCGTGCTAACATATGTGAGTGCCCCCCCCCACCCCCGGGCCCGTCGTACGTGCACGTACGTGCTGTCTGCGTGCAAAAACCGTAGGAAAATCGTGCAACACGTACGTTGTCGGTACCGACTCGGTACCGAGCACGCAGACACGACATAGCATTTTTAGTCCATGAGGAACTTTTTCTGCGTTCTTGCTACGTTTTTACCACACGTACGATGGACGCACGTGCATCGTACGACCATCGTACGTGCAACGTACGAATTTCTTGAGTCTGATATTTTTCCCCGTCTTCTACCGACGACGCACGATGCACGCACGTGCTCCGCACGTTGAACGTACGTGCCCCGTGCCTATATACTCTCTCATTGACTAGTTCAACAGTTTAGCACTGGTCACAACCCGTCGTGCGTTTTTTTTTTGTTCGTACGTTTTTCGAGAGGCCACGTTCTCTACGTTTTTTCAAAAAACGCAGCGAGGTCGTAGCAAACGTAGGGGGGTCGTATGTCACGCACGTCGTTCGTACGATTTGCGCACGATGAATGTGCGTTTTATTCAAGCCACACTTGACTGTGGTCGGTGCGTGCATCGTACGTTGCGCACGTTGTCGGTGCGTTGTCGGTACTTACAACGTGCGTGCAACGTACGAACTCCCTGTGATTTCCACGTGACCATACTTACACGTACGATGTCCTTACTTACACGCACGTTGTATGTGCGTGCAAGTGCCTTGAATGTTGAAAATAATGAGCACGATGTGGCATTCTAACTAAAATCCTGAGACTTAGTTTTAAGTCTAAGGGACTTGTTAGAATTTGATTTAAAATAAGTCTGTCAACAAGACTTATTTCAAATAATTCCTGAATATCAAAAAATAAGTAGACTAATTTTCGTCTAACCAGGGGGGGAGGGGTTGCAACCCCCAAAGTTTTTTTCCCGCAGCATAAAATCGCAAAAGCAACCGACCCGCAGGCATTTGGGTAATCTCTTTAACTTTTACATCCTTCGCGGTCATTTTGATGAACACAATTAAGGTGAGGGGGGGGGGGGGGGGGCACCTAAGGAGGGGTTAGAGTAGGCCGTCAAAGTTGGGGTAGGGGGTGGTTTGGTAGCTTTTGGTGAACGTCGGAAAATTTTAAGTCGCCATTTTGAAAAAAAAAACCCACATATGCATGCTGAGGCTGAAACGTACAGGGCATGTTAGAATTATTATCTACCTTCTTTATTTGCAAACCCCCCGATGAAATTCCGTTATTTAGAACTTTTATAGCAAAATAATGATTTTGGTAGCTATTTTTGCCAAAATTCCGATTTTTTTAAAACTAAAACCCGAAATACCTTTATGACGTCATGATTACGTAATGCCTTGGCCGATTCTTGTGATCTTGGTATCGTTGGAAAGGGAATGACCATTGATGACTATTGATAGCAAAACCAAGTTCATAGGGGATTCAGTTCCAAAAATTTAGGGACACCCCCCCCCCCCCCTGGTTAGACATGATACAAAAAAGGGTTTGGTTAGACGAGGGTTAAAAAAATAAATCGACAAAATTAATTAATAAGCACTTGAGAGACTTGTATTTTAATCTAATAGACTTGGTTTCAAATCCAAAACGTTTTGTCATTTCAACAAGTCTCCATAGGATTAAGTCTTGGTTTTAGACACTGGCGTAGCAATAGGGTGACATGGGTGGACAAAGTTCATGGGCCCCGAGTGGTAAGGGGCCCCGCGAAGAAAAAAGAAAAACAAAGAAGATGAAGAAAAAAAGCACAAAAAGCATACTGAAGATTTGAATGATAAATTTAAATACGCGCATTTCAATGGGGCACATGCTCAGCTTAAACGGGCCCCCTGTGCCTTACAATCATATGCATTTAAATACGTTGATCAAAAACACTAACTAAAAATGAAATGAGTACAGAACGTTTTACAAAGAATGTACAAGATCTATCATAGGGCCCACTAATGTTTAAACTCTATTTTGTGAAGGGGCCCAGAAAAAAAAATCCGTATTATTATCTGCTTTTAACGTTGTCATGTGGTTGTAGGGGTCCAGAATGGAGAAAAAATAAAAAAATAACATAATAATAAAAAAGGAAGAAAGTATTAAAGCTGAATCCAGGTCGAAATGTCAGATTTGAAAATGCTCATTTAAACGTAGCCAGCATTATGTCTTTATAGTTTTATTGGACTTGTTACATAATTTCTTCAAATTTTAAAGACTGTGCAGAAGCAAAAAGAAAATTATATTTTTTGTCAACCTTTTGTTGGGCTCAAATAAATTAGAAAAGTTGCAACTTCAGAAATATGGTCATAATCTTCGAAAAAGTGCTCTGTACAAATAATTCTTCCTATTATATGTATGAAATTGGCAAATAAACAGATTTTTCTTTCTTTGAGTTACAAACTGATCAGAGATTGTCATAAAGATTAGCTCTGTTAAGCAGAGGCTAAGTTCTTTATTCACACGTGTCGCACCCAATGGCCCCTTTCTCCATTGTAGTACACGGTTAATGACAACTTACATATACAATTCTAATGTAAAATGCTAAAAATTTAGCGCGCTTGGCGCGCATCTTAAAATACCATTAATATGTAGCTGGCATGTAAAATGAAAAATACCTGTTACATGTCAAATAGGAGCTTGACATTGAATAGCCCATATAAGAAACTCATATACCTCGGGAAAAATCATATCCTTTTTCTAATAAAGATCATTTAGTGCCCCCTATTTTCGTTCTACGACTCCGAGGCATGCAGGCTTATCCGTCATCAGGGAAAATGACAGCAATAGTCCAACACGTGTACCCTATTTGGGATTTCATAGCAAGGGGGCCCTCGCACTGCTCAATGTCCATGGGCCCCCGAAGCCCTTGCTATACGCCACTGGTTTAAGATAGTTGAATGTTTTGATACTGGAGAGGAAGAGGCGACAGGTACGCCGATGAAGGTGATGATGCCCCCCTACCCCTCTAGGGCTTGTCCATGGTTTAAGAGGAGGAGGCAGTTTGGGCTGTACAGAACGTTGTTCCAAGAGCTAGATTGCAAGGATGACTTTGTCGGATACATCCGAATTCGGATCAAATTCACACTTCATTGCCGAGCTCCTGCTCAGAGAGACTCCTGGAATTACCAAAAACCCAAGGTTTTTTAAATAATTTATATAGTATAAGAAAATTTAATAATTCATTTGATTTTGCGTTTAATTGAAAATTGAAAAAACGGACTTAAAATAACATATTTACCGTCATAAAACAGTCATGAGCTTCCTATGTTAATAATTTTATGGAGAGAGGGAGAGACAACTGTGACGTGAACGCTGCAGGCGATGATGGCTTCGTGCATGGATCAAGAGGAAGTTGGGACAGTTGCTTTTGGTAACCTGTGCTAATTTTATAGTAGAACACCGAGTTGACAGAGAAGAACTCCTTTTTTTTTGGCGAGAACGAGCAGTTGATTTTATCTTCTTATGCCGCCGCCTTATGAACCTATCTCCATCTCCTCGTGATCCGACCCATTACCATCTGACTCGCTCCTCCTATCCTCTTCGACTATGTCATCTATCAGTCGTTTCTCTGAGGCCTCTAAGTTAACCATGTTTGGAGCTACAACTACAGCTGAATTCACCCTGGCTCGAATCTTTGGCATTTTGGAGATAAAATTTTGACACCTGTATACGGTATATCCTGCACACATCAGTGCGAAATCGGTGCGCAAAACGTGCGTTGTAGGTGCCGAGCACGTGCCAACTCGGTACGGTGAACGTAAGATTTTGGTGCTCAATGAACTGTTGAACTAGTCAATGACAGAGTAGACACGAAGCACGTACGTTCAACGTGCGGAGCACGCACGTGCATCGTGCGTCGTCGGTAGAAGACGTGCATGGCTGCTGAAACAAATATCAGACTCAAGAAATTCGTACACGATGGTCGTACGATGCACGTGCGTCCATCGTACGTGTGGTAAAAACGTAGCAAGAACGCAGAGAAAGTTCCCCATGGACTAAAAATGCTACGTCCTGTCTGCGTGCTTCAAAATCGGTACCGAGTCGGTACCGACAACGTACGTGTTACACGATTTGTCTACGTTTTTGCACGCAGACAGCACGTACGTGCACGTACGACGGGTTGTGACCACCTCTTTAATTGAGCACCAAGAACTTACGTTCAACGTACTGCTCCCTCTTCTCAAACCATGGACAAACCCTAGAGTGTGGAACCCACCATCATCTTCATCGGCGTACCTGTTGCCTCTCCGTCTCCAGTATCAAAACATTCAACTGTCTAAAACCGAGACTTAAACCTATGGAGATTTGTTGAAATGAAGTCTATTAGGTTAAAACAAAGTCTTTTGTCGATTATTTTTTAACCCTCGTCTAACCAAGCTTTTTTGTAACATGTGGGGGGGGGGGGGGTGCACCCTCCTAAATTTTTGGAACGAAACCCCCTATGAACTTGGTTTTGCTATCAATAGATAGGTATGGTCCTTTCCTATCCAACGATACCAATATCACAAAAATCTGCCGAGGCGTTATGTAATTATGACGTCATAAAGTTCTTTCAGGTAAAAAAAATCAGAATTTTGGCAAAAAAGTTCGAAATTAAATGAATTTCATTGAGTTTTTGAAAATAAAGAAGGGAAATGATAAATCTAGCCTGCCCTGTCAGATTCAGCCTCATAGCATGCATATATATTTTTTCACAATGGCGACATAAACATTTCTGGGGTTGCACCAACCACTCCCTACACCCAACTTTGACGGCCTACCCTAACCCCACATTAGGTGGTACCCCCTGGTACGGGAAAAAAACCTTAAGGGGGTTGCAACCTCCAAGGGTTTTTATCTACAGGAATTATTTGAAATAAGTCTTTTTGACATACTTTAAATCCCATTTTACCAAGTCCCTTGGACTTAAAAATAAGTCCGTCAGGATTTTAGTGAGAATGCCACATCGTGCTCATGTTTCCAACATTCTTTTTTGACAAAAAATGTATTGCGCGCGTAGCGCGTGCAATATTTAGACAACATTTGAAAAGAAAAATACGGCATTCTAATGTTTATGTTCTAGATTTTAGTTCATGATCTCAACGCTGCCTTGATAGCTCAGCGGTAGATCCCTCGCTTCGTAATGCATGACTAACCCCTGCCATAATCCATGGTTCGAGTCCCCGCAAAGGCAGTGGAAACTGTTTATCTTTTCACATTTTCCTGAGCAGATGGATTCCCTTTACCCTAAGTGATTTTCGCACATCTTTTGGCACGATTTTCTGCTTTTCCCCATGTTTCATGTCTCGCAGTCTTTCATCTTTTTTGTGGAAAATAATATTTTTGAATTTTTACTGAACTTTGTAAGTATTCTCATATTTAATTTATGCCATATAATTTATTATTTGCTCTCTTCTTGATTTTTCCTGCTTGCTCACTCGATTTCTCGCTCGATTTTTTGTCCGGGGGGGGGGCAGTCTGCCCCTTTGCCCTACGTTTGCTGGCTACGTCACTGTCCTAGCCCTAACTCTAACTTGCACTGGCCTTGAATATATACGTCGGAAGAATGAAACAGGTTAATTAGAACATTACGTCATCAAAATACCATGGATTACAAGAAAAACGGAGGAAGTATGGCCGCACAATCATGACTATAAGCATGATAAGGCTTCAAGTATATTATGCCCCGAGTGGCATAGCTCGCTATGGCTTCGTATATGGAACGTCCTTTCGTGCATTGTTTTGGTCCCGGTTTTGTTTAATAGGTCAAGGCATGTTTTTTGCACACTCAATCACGTTTTTGCTACTGCAATGCTATGTACGAATCCAATTTTTTAATGTCATAAAGTATAAAAAAAACCTTCAATCGAATGGGACAGTCGTGCCCCCCCCCCCAGTCAAGTGTGACAGTCGGAGGGAAAGTTCCAATATTGTAAATCGAATCGGGGATCTGGACCAGCTCCCACGAAGGAAGCCCTCTTCCCGAGTCCCGACTCAGCTGGCTAAAATCAATTAGCGACTCGGCATAGATTATGTTGATTGTTGTTCACGAATATGACGATTATTAGCAGAAATTAGCGAAAATCTATTACTTTTTCATAGACTATTTTTGCTCGCAATTTTTGGGCCGGGCCTTAGTTATTTAATTGCCCCCGTTTTCCAAATCGTTTTGTTTGAAGGTCCTGGGTGGAAAGCCACTGGAAACCACCCAAACCAACGTTTAAGAGAGAAAATTAAAGCAAAACAATGATGTACTGGTGGCACCAAGGAAAACATAGCGGGGAGCTGACACAACTTTTTGGTCCCCTATCCCCCAACATTCAAATTATCAACACCCATATTTCAGTTTTAACTTTTAAGTTTAACTTTTTCAAACGTAAAATGTTAAACACTTTTGCAAGCGCGCATTTATCAAGATTTTATCTCCGTTTTTAGCCACAAGTAGCAAATTTGTTTCAAAATTTCGCCCGCTTCGCGCGATTGTTAATATTCTAGAAAATATGCTGACAGAAATTAGTATTTACAGATTTTGGGGCGCGTCATGCGCGAATTTAAAACATCCGATCATACCCCTCCCATGGTGTCATTCGGGGGAAACTATAGACTCACCAGATATACACTGTATGCAGCGCCCCAAGAAGGAGCATTCGCACAGGGGACCCACGGCTTTACGTGACTGTCCGACCACGGAGCAAGCCTAGAGTAAAGTTTCTTGCCCAAGGAAAGAAGGAGACGAAAACCGCCCGGCCCGGGGCTCGAATCCACAATCTCTGTATACGAGACCCGTGCTCTATTCGCTCGTCCACGCTCCCCTGTTTAGCTTGTGCCCCCAGTCAAAAAATCATCCTTTGCACGCCACTGACTGCGCTACTCCGAATTTGAAAACCACTGCGCCAGTGCGACAAAAATATATTGTGTATATTTCAAACAGAAATCCATTGCGCTAGTCCGAATCTAAAATCCACTGCGCTAGTCAGACATAAATGTCGGACTGGCGCTTTTCAGATTCGGACTTGTGCCGTGTATTTCATTTTCGGACTAACGCCGTGTCGGACTAGGAACGTGTACCCGTTTAGGTTGGGTGTAATAGTCCTTGGGCCAGGAACTCAAAAAAGGGGTTTTGCTTTCCTAAAAGGGGACCAATTCTAGCAATGCTTTTTGGATAGGTACATGTCTCGGGTATATGAAATGCCATGCTAGGAAATTCGGGGGAGTAGCTTAGTCTCAAAATTCAAGATGGCCGCCAAAATGGCCGCCAAAATAGCATATTTTCATTAAAACG
>JXSR01S073042.1:43677-60908 GCA_000969725.1 Ophiothrix spiculata
ACTTTATTATGCAACACATTCTAGTTATCAGTCCTGCTTTTTCAACTTTCTATGAAGAAAATTTTAAATTTTTGTTGAAAAATGAAAAAATGTCCACTTCAAACAACAGTGAAAAATTTGGGATTGATACACGTTACAACATAATTTGGTGAGCAATCTTTCCGCTCAAACCATTGATAAGTTTTGAATGTATTATGCTGTTTAAGGCCACTCTAAACCACCTTTTTAATGGAAAAACTGTGTTTTGGCATCCAGCTTGTTATCAGCAACTGCATGACTTTACTAGTTAACATAATTATTGGAGAAGTATTTCTGCTGTAACGTGCTTAAGGCTGTTCCACTGCCATCCTAACCCTTTCGTGATTGAAAAAAAAAAATATTTTGGCGGTCATTGTGAACCTCCAATATGCGTCATTTTTGCTTTAAAGAATATCAACAACATAATATCGGTGCAAATAATTCAGGTATAACCCTAAAAGTAATTTTCCCATTGCTTATTTTGAATATTTCATGTTTTATTGACCCTTTTAATGTCAAAACAACCCATTTTTTATGAAAATGATGCGTATTTTTGCAGGTATGTTGGACCTCACGATGGGCGTTATTTTTATGTAACGCATATTAACAACATAATATTGGGTCAAATGATTCAAATTTAATCCTCAAACCAATTATCTATTGCTTAATTTGTGTATTTCATGTATTAATGCCCTTTTTTTAAAATATCAAATCGACCAATTTTTGTAAGAAAATATGTATTTTAGCGGCCATTTTCCTCACAATGGGCGTTATTTTTTATTTGAAGCATAGTAACATCATAATATTTGCAAATATGATTCAGGTGTAGCCCTCAAACTGATTTGTTATTGTTTATTTTGAATATTTCAAGTCGTAATTCCCTTTTAAAATGTCAAGTTAACACATTTTTGTACAAAAATATGCATTTTGGCGGCCATTTTGGACATCACTTTGTGTGTCATTTTTTATTTAACGCATATTAACAGCATCATATTAGGGCAAATAGTTCTGGTGTAACCCTAAATGTTTCTTTCTATCGATAACTCATGACATTAAGCATTAAAAGGGGTGGTTTCTTTGAATGTCCATAAAAATATGCTATTTAGCAGCCTTTTGGCGGCCATTTTGGCAGCCATTTTGAATTTGAAACATGTATACAACATGGTTTCAAGCCAAATGTGTTGGTTAGAGCCCAACAAGTCATTTCTCAATGATAACTTTGGATATTTTGTGTTTTACTAGTTGCTTAAGGTCGTTTTAATGAAAATATGCTATTTTGGCGGCCATTTTGGCGGCCATCTTGAATTTTGAGACTAAGCTACTCTCCCGAATTTCCTAGCATGGCATTTCATATACCTGAGACATGGACCTATTCAAAAAACATTGCTAGAATTGGTCCCCTTTTTGGAAAGCAAAATCTCTTCTGGCCCAAGGACTATAAGTGATTGCCCAAGGTGAATAGATACCGCATCAGCATACCAGAATATCAGTATGTGCTATTAAACTTGAAATTTTAACCATCGTACAAGCTCATACATGTGTCAAAATTGCCCAAACAGTCTAATCTTTGCACAGTACTAGGCTAGAACAACATGATGTAGTATTTTCTTCGTATATATCCCTCCTGTAAATGAGCACCGGAGAGAATTTAGCTTCGTAAAGTTGGACCAACGGCTTAACGTGATTTCAGAACCACAGAGCAAATAAAGTTGGTTTTGCTCAAGGAAACAAGGAGACTTAGTCCGAAGGCGTTTTTCATGTAGGTATATCTGTTTAGTTTTCTTTATTAATTATTAAATGTAAAACTCTGATCACAATAATTTGTACGAACGGCCGCTGTGACGATTATTTGGCCATGATTATTATTTGTACGACAGATGATTGCAAACTGCTTCCACAGACCGTCACCATTCGCCATAGCCGGTGTAATGAAATACAGCGTCCGTGTGACTGATTGTCCTACCTACTATTTAGTGGTGTAGAACGTACGTGTACATGTGCAATCAATAAATCAATAGAAGTACTAAGGTACCCATGCATGCGTGGTCCTTGGTACAAAAGATTTAAAAAAAAATAGATTCGCATTGCAACTATACAGACATATTTGTGATAGAAGAGGAAGTGCGTGGTACCTTATGCAGTTAAAAGGAAGAGTCTCTCCGTGTCGCTTGGAAGATGGACGCTGTCGAACGTGTGTTCAAACATTGAACACGTGCGTTCAAAGTGTTGGCATGCCTAACACGTGTTCAAATTCAAATTTGAACACGTGTCAGGTGTTAAAAAGTGCAAGAATTTGTCATACTACAAATTTATAGGAAACATGTGAGCAATGTTGAATTTTTCGGAAACTTTGAAGTGATAGCTTTCTCATAATTAAACAACATGCACTGATAATGTATCGTGAGTGTCAAAAATTCCTTTGAAACCTGACAGAACACTAGCGTCTGGTGTTCGGCAAAATATGCATGCATCTTGACAACTGATTTTACGTCCATGATAAAGGTCAAAATGGTGTCAACAGACTATTTCGAAAAAAGTTAGCGCCCTTTTCGCCGGAAACCAAATATATTTCATAATGTTCGGACAATTCGATTGTTTTTGACAGATTTAAGGCTTGATACTTCTTATTGACTTACAGATAATTGTATGAATATGTGGAGTTGTTTTTGAATAATAGGCTACTGTAATAAATTAGCGTTGTTTTGTCTGAAAAAACGGACGTGAACTACGACTCTGAGATCTCCCATTTGATCTCTGTATTGCATAGTTTTAATACGTAGCTACATTATGTTATTTACACTTTGTCTAATATTAGCATTCATATAATTTTCTTGCAAATTGAGCATTCCATGGAGACAAAATTGCAATTTTTATGTGAACAAAAGAAAAAAATGCGGCATTCTAATGTTTATACTTTAGATTTCAATTCATTATTTCCGTTAGCTCAGCGGTTATTCCCTCGCTTCGTAATGCATGGCTAACCCGCGCCATAAGCATGGTTCGAGTCCCCACAAATACAGTTGAAATTATTTCTTTTTTCATGATTTAAAAATAGTTAGGGTTCATATTTTCCTGAGCAGATACCGTTAAATATGCGATTATTTTTTTTCGTGATTATCATTTTCATTAAGTTGATTCGATCAGCATGATCAGTATAAAGGCACAAACAAGTTATGTTTGCTAAATTACTCATGACTCGAGGAGTGCCCATTCAATGGCAATACTCCATTCATTTTTTTTTTCAAGAACGGTGCAATTAATACAGCACCTTGATGGACTCGAGCGTAATTTAGGCTTATAACATTTGAAACATAAAAACGTCTCTGAGGTATCAAGATGACACAAAAGTAAATTAACAATGTGAGTACTATGATAAACTGAAATGGAATAAGAATTCAAAATAACAAACAAATCTTTGAACTTAACACAGGTGGACTTATCCAGAAATAGCACTTTGGTTATATTCAATATAAACCAGCGCATTAGGAAGAATGATACAGGCTCTCTCAGAGTGTCAGCTGACGTCGTAGATGGCGATTTAGTGGTCGTAAGTTGGTTAACTCATCCAATGAAAAATGCTGCAACTCTCTCTCTCTCTCGTGCTGGCGTCATCTGAAAAGGCTTACAATATTGTACACGTAATGCATATATTACCTATGAATAGCCCAGCTAATAACATATGTATTATGCGTGGATGACATCAATCTAAAGTGACCATTTTTTCATCATGTTTATGATGACGATTTTTGACGTAATAGTTAGCAAGGTCACACGAATATAGCAGAGCTGATTTGCTGAATTAAGTGTTGCCAAAAATGGTTTGAATAAAAAATACAACCCAAAATAGCATCATTGGAAAAAAGGATTTGAATGTATTATCTTGAGATGGACGAAAATAAGATGACATTTTCGTTAAGTAATGCGCATTTTTCGATATTAAAGAGGAAATATAGAGGACGTTGATTTTGCAAACAAGTGGAATTCAATAATCAAAAAGTTTGTGTAGTGTAGTAATGACATAGGAGAATGATGATAAGAATTAGCAAACTGAGATAATTGCTGATAAAAGTTCGTCGTACAGAGTGGAACCTTTGTGGTTACCAGATTTTCACCGATGAATGAGGATGCTGATTAAGAGGAGAAGGTGGTAGAGGGGGAGGAGGAGGAGAAGGAGGAGGAGGAGGAGGTGGGGAGATGATGGTGGTGGTTATGATGGTGGTGGTTATGGTTATGGTGGTGGTTATGATGATGATGATGATGATGATGATGATCTATTCAAAGTTCCTTCTTTTGAACATCACGATGATCTAGTTTTTACTTACATGCTCATCAATGAAAACATACACAGTAACCAGTCGTAAGTTGTTATTATTTTTGTAAACAAGTTAAACAATTTTTGGAAAAAAAAATCAATTTAGATAAAGACCAAAGATGAGCCTGACAAGATAAATGCTTCAAAAGATAAGCCTCTACCATGTTCCCTGCATCCTTGTTTTTCATCAGGTGTCGTGCAGTTTCCTTGTGTATTTTCATATTTTATCATTACCATGACGCATGTGGTTATCCGTCATTGAGATAATTGTAAAGTAAATGCTGACAGAAAATAGTCTGCAAACAAGCACAGATTATTGATTTCTAGGAAAAGTGCTCAACGTCACCGCAAAAAAAAATGATTAAAATTTACATTTTGCAGATAAATTTCGTATAAAGTTAAATAGTTTACTCTGTTGATTGTCTATATCTAATCCCTATGTGAATTAAAAGTATAAATTAAAACTCTTCCTGCGCCATTAGAACATTTGCATAAGCCTTCCCCGATCACAATTGATAACAACACATTAGAAAACAATCCGGTATACTCAAACAATTCCTGTGATTTTATGAATTATGCACTGAATTTATATTCTTGTTTATACGATACCTTAAGAACAACCCGCACCAATTTAAATGCCCGGAAGTTAATATATTGGCGTTCTTATTCTAAACGAAATGACATAGCATTTTGGTAAACAACACGCGACGGAACGCAATAAGATTTGCATAAATGGATGATATACGAACATGTTTGAAGATTTACTGCTAAATGTATGTTGTTGTTATTATTACCAGTAAACGACCTGAAGTAATTGATATTGGAAATGTTTTTGTATGTTGTTATCTTTAAAAAAAAATTGAAATGACAAAATATTTTTAAATATTTTGTCATTTCAATTTTCTGTACCAAGAGTCTGTACCTAAATTAACAATCAAAACAAAAAAATCTTAAACCTTCTTTACTTTAGTAAACATCTGAAAAGATAATCTAAACTTTCTATGTGCCTTATTAAATGACCATTTAAATTGAAAAATCTTAAAAAAGATGTACACACTCTTAAGAAGTGTTTCTAGGTATTTGAAGCATTTTCATTGGCAATTCAAGACACCATTGTCATTAATTCAACTACTCTGTCTTAGTTTGATACCCTATGTGACACTTGCAGAGTATCATGTTGATTTTGATACCCTTTATACAAGTCTCGAGACCTATCCAGGTATCACGTTTTTGGTAACGCAGGTGGTTACCCGATCAGAATAGCCAGTTACCTCCCCCCATTATGTACCTTAATAAACATTTGAAATGAAAAGCCTTAATTATTCTGTATTGAAATATCTTAAACTTTCTGTAAGTTTGAGTAACATTTTAAAATGTAAAAATCTAAACATTCTGTATCTTATTGAGCGTTTTAAACGAAACATCAGAAACATTCTGTACGTTAATAAGCATTAAATGAAAAATCTTTTTCGTTGCCTTTATGACTATCTGTTTTTTATTGAACCTCTGGAACATTCCGTTCTTTGATTTAGCATTTGAAATGAAAATTTTTAACCATGTTAACGCAGCCTATACCTTAATGACCATTTGAAATGAAAATGCGTAAACATTTTGTGTCTTATCAAACATTAAAAATGAATAATCTCAAGTATTATGTTCCTGCATGAACATTTATGATAAAATACCTTTACCCGAATGACCACATAAAGTTTAAAATATTAAATATTCTTTACCTTAAATAACATTTTGAAATGAAAACTCTTCAACTTCTGTACTTGATAAACGATTGAAATGACAATTCTTAAACATTTTGAACCATTTGAAAATTCTAAAGCATTCTGTACCCTAATGATCATCATGGAAAATCTGAAACATCATGCGATTCTTCAAACTCCGAATTCATCATGATTTTAACATTACATGAAGTAATTTGGTGATTTAATTTATTTGAGTGAAATGGCCCTTGTTGATTTATCTAAAACACTTAAAACAAAACAATTTTCCTCAACTAGACCGAATAATGTATGGTTTCAATATTACAAGAAGTCGTATGGTGATTAAATAATTTTAATAAACAATTTCCCTTCTCTTGATTATATGCTAATAAAACATTTTATTGGTTCAGTTTGATGTAACCATGGTAACCGTAAAATTTAAAAAGAACACAATCCCAAGATCAAGGAAAAGTGTTATTTCAACCTGTTAATCGTAACTTTTTATTAAGATAACAATGTAATATCTATGTCATAATCAAATTTTCATCTCGAAATTTCCGCGAAAATTACTTTGATTTCCCTCAAGATTTGCAAGCAAACACGGTTTTGCAATCAAATCGCACATGACGTTATGTAAGATCACAGTCTATCTATATCACGATCTGTTATTGATGACGTTTAATGTATATTCAGAATTTCAATTGTCAACTTGTACGAATGTCACTAAATTATTTCCTTCTAATAACCGTCCTTAGCGATTCGATAGAGTTGATTTTTTCCGGGGGTTGACGTTAGAAAAAAATGTAGGACACGGATGAGTCTGTCGGATTTCTTTTATCAAAAAAGCACCACTTTAAACTAATAGTGAGTGCTTTTTAAGCAAATCTTCCCCAAATATACCAAATTAGCCAAACGATGTTTTTTTTAATCTATGATGAGAACCCATCGATCATTATATAAACCTTGAACCTTGAAATTTTTTTTTTACCAAAATCTGTGAAAATACACCCCAAAAAGTAGACACATAAACGTCAATGTCAATGTAAGGTTACCCCGAGCTTTCAAAAGCTGTAGTTCAACATCTTTCAGCTCTTAAAATATTTCCGCTCTCTTGAATCTAGTCAACATACAGAGTGTATTGAAGGAGAACCTCGAACGTGGTTTCGGATTTGACCGCATAGATGCTTATAGAAGAAATCGGCTTCCCGAAGGGTTTGTATATCTCATAGAAATATTTCTAGAACACCACAAGTTAAGAATGCTTTTACAAATAATGAGGATTTTTATTTCTGAAATGATGAATTACCATGAATATTGTCATGGATGGTTTACAATCACGTTTGAACATCTCGTTCTTTGAGGTCAAATTGTGTATAGATACTAATAAATTCTTTGAAACAAAGCAATCGTAATATAAATTGACGCGAGAAAATGTTCTATGGTGAAATACATCCTTGCATCGAGGTACTACATACGTGATTAACGATAATTTTGAAACTTGAGTTTGGAAAAAAGATGTTTCCCGATAATTACTGTCTATTCTAATTAGTTATAATTTGCCTTTATAGTATTCTTTTTAATGTTGAAGATTTCGTTCTGGAAATAGATATTTAAAGAAATAGACACTCCTTTGCAATAGTGTTGATCGACTTGCTTAACGTTATATAGGTACGCGAGTTCTGGCTATAACCATGATAACATAAAAGTATTTTGCGTTAGATTAAAATCATAACAACTCTGATCAATGTGGTCTGACCAAATACTTTGGTCTGACGATGCTCTATATAAGTTATGCTGATTAACAATTCTATCGAGCTTTGCCCCATCTGAAACATTTTCCTGACATAGATAATTTTATCTTAAGTTTAGTCCTCATCGACAGTAATCGTTGACTATACTGTAGTCGTCGTGCGATTATGAAAACCATAATACAATAATTTATCGCACGATAATAAACTAATCGTTGGAGGAAATCGCTTTCGAACATGGCTTTGATCATGGCAAAAGCCTGTCTGTCTGCGACTGAACAATTGATTCAGTCTTCTAATTCGCGTTTTTTCACAAAATTTTAACCAAGACATGAATACTAGGTCATTTTACAGGTCAGTTTGTTATTTTCATAGTATACAAATCTACCCATCTTTAACATGGTTAAGGGTTATATTATTTATAATATGTAAAGATTAATCATGCGACCAATCTCCAAATTGTAGAATATCTTGAGGATCACAAAAGATCAGTTGGATCCTGCGACTGCAACTGAAGCAGTATCTATCAAGGTTTCTGTCGAGACTGTTTTTTTCGTGTCGACATGTCGCAATAATTTGTTGTCGACGTCGACATATGTGTCGACATAAAGTTGATATCAAAGAGTTGTTTTGCGGGAAAAACGGAATTATTTAGATAAGCTTAGTGACCAGTTTTAGACGTATAGACTTATACCTATAATATAGTAATGTGCAAGCGATTTCTGCGAACGTTAATATGGATGATACAGATTGATATTTTGTAACTTTTTTTTTGTGAACCATCGTTATGATTTTAAAAAACGATTGTAAAAGACGAACAACTAATAAGTATTAAATTATTTATGCAACGCTAAAAGGCTCAACTGCTGATAAACAGCCATTACTTGACAATTTTGATGGAATTTTACTTGCCCAGTCTTGTCGACAAATTTTATTTCATGTCGACATGTCAAGATATGCTTTATGTCGACATAAATGTCGACATAAGGCATGTCGACAGACACCTTGGTATCTATACGAAAACAACCCAGTGTATCATTTAGAGACATCCGCGTAGATGATGCACACTGCACACTTCAAGGGTACCGTGACGCATCGTTCCTCTATTCTTAGATATGAAAATATTATTTTTCTCATACTTAAGTTAAAATGACTTTTCTGAAATATTTTGATCTTAAAACAGTTCATATAGGCTCTCTACATCTCTTCAGACCGCTTACACATACGAATAAATGCAGAGTAATCAGCAGATCCGAATCAGTCTAGATTCAAAATGGCTTAAGGAGAATCTTGATTTGCAATCCCGTATACGTCGTTGCCTAATCAGTGCGACTGAAGTCATTTGGACTTTTTTCGGGACAGCGGTGAAGAATTGCTGTTGATCCAAATACACAGACGTGCACTGAACACAGGACTTCAACATGTTCAAGGTCACCTTGAAGCATGCATGATCTATCCAGCATTTGTTGCTGGTTGTAAGATTTCCGAGGGAGATTATTTTTCTAAAAACCACCTTTTGTGACCCAGTACGCCACAAAATGATCTGTATTTTGGTTACGACCAGTGTTCCCTTTAATGTTGTTTAGCTTGCGCCAATTTCACCAATTTTGACAACGTAGAAAAAAATGTTTGCACCACAATCACGTGCTGAGGCTTAAAATTGGCTAAATAAAGCAAGAAAAAACGTTCATAAAATTTATTTTCTGAAACCCGTTGCACCATTTTTTTCTACCTTTTACGCCAATGGCGCACGATTCGGCCTTAGCAGGAACACTGGTTAAAACAATGCTAAATATCGCTACATGTACTGAGTGTTCAGACATACTTGCACTCTGGATGAGCACTATAATGAGCACGCTTCAAGGTCGTATATAGTGGCTCATCGTTCTTGCCGTTGGGTAACTCATTGAATTTCCCCCGACCGTAATAATGGCTTTCCTTAAAATAGACTTTATCTAAAAACAACTCATTGCAGTTATTTTGGTTCCAATGGCTTTTGACGACCGACGCAAATGTTTCCATCGCTAATCCGACCTGGGTTTGTCGCCCTTTCTTATATATGTTGTGGAGGATCAGTAGTTGTGTAAACTATGGATGAAGTTTGTTACGGCAAAGACAATGTGGTTTTTTGTGGGCGGTTATTGCAAACGATGAAACAGGATATTTTCATTTTACGGATTCAAAAAATAGTAGAAGGATATGAAATGCTACACTAACATAACTAATTCTGTTTAATTTGTCCATATTATTTTGATATCACCTAAAAATCTAATTTCAAGCAAACCTAATGTTTGTATAGATTTTTTAACACCGAGTAACCATGTCAAATGCTTCAATGCAACCATAGTACCGGTATTCGCTTCTACATTCTTTTTTACAACTTAAACTTCTTTTTTTTTATTATTTTTTTTATTACACTTTAGAGGAATGATCCTAACGGGTATACCCAACAGTGATAAACACTCTACAAGGGGTACCCCTACAATGACCAGAACGGGGTTGGGAACAATCAGGGGTAGAATACCCTACTCTTTACGATACTGACTGCGATTACATGTACAGGTATGACTCTTCTGTACATGGGACCGACGGCTTTACGTCCCCTCCGAAGGACGACAATATCTCATGAAATATTCACCCAACTCTAAATACTTCATGTAAGGGGCGGAGAAGATCGAATATCTGACCCAATGCTCCCACCAAGTCAGACAAACATCTTAGCATCCATTCCAGCAAGGCAACCCTCACCGGGAATCGAACCCGGGCCCAATGTGTGCAAGGCGAGATTACTAACCACTACACCACGCCGCCCCTTTATTTTTGATCCTGAGCCAAAGTTTACTTAGGGAGGATATAGACGTCGGAATTATTGGTGGGGATAGACCTTTACAATAGTTATAACACAGAATTATATTTTCAAGACATAATCAGAAGGTTATTGTTGGGTTTGAAGTTTAACATGAAATCACAACTGAAGATCCCGGTGTATAAGCATTCAGGGTCCCCTGGAATCAAAGTCCGCCTTCAATAGACCATAACAGAGTAAAGCGGGAAACTAATGTTGTGTGATAGTTGTTAGCGTTACACTTTACTGTACAAACCGGACAAAAATTCTTAAGTTGATAATCTCCAACCCGTAGCCGTAAAGCCATCGTAAGTTATTCATGTATTGGATAGATGAACTTCCCGCGCAAAATCCCGACTCCGGGAGATACTAGTAATGTGCCGGGATAAGTCTTGCAGAGATAGCGTTTTCTAGCACCAGCCTGTATGTAATTGTAGAGGAATATATGACACCACCTTTTGAATACGTACCGGTTTTATCGCATCAACAAATGATTATCTAAAAATAGAAACAGGAATCTATTTTTAGCAACACTGCCGAAGAGCTAAGTATTTATGGAATGTTTACCTACTTCACCTGACACGACAAGGTTGTAAATTGCTTACGTAATCAAAATCGTACATTAAGCTTTGCGTAAGCACGGTTTAACCAGTGTTATGCTGAGAATAAACTGCAGAACAGGGTAGAGCACAAGCGGACAGTGTGCGAAGTGAGAATCGTAAATATTTCTTCAATTAACATATCTTGTGTTTTTTACGCAAGTGTCAAAACAACTATCCCTTTATTTCATAATTAAACATATTATTGCAATGACAAACTGAAACTGATTTTATAGGATTAAAAAAATTGGCTGCTAGTCAATCAAATTATTCAAAGTTGCCCCATATTTTTGAGTATAGAATCCGGGTAAGAGAGCGACGTTTTTGCATGCTCAAGCCAGGTAAACATACTACGAATTTACAATTTTTTCTTTGAAAAGCGAGCCTCCAGGTTTACAAAAGTAAACATATATACACCCTTCAAAAACGTACATGCACGTAAAGTAGGACTGGTCCAAAACGAAACACGTGACGTGAACGATTACGTGAACGTTGTTGAAAACTAATTGTTAAAAAACAAAAACTCGTGAACTTGTACACTGCAAAAAGTATGTTTAGCGAGGAAACACATCTCTAAACACCATTGCTTTCACTTTGTAAACATGTTTAGATACTAAACATCATGTGTCATTTCACTAAACATTGATGTTTGATTTCTAAACACTAGTGTCAAAACTCTAAACTCCTAAACATGTCTTTGCCTTCACTTTCTAAACACACTTTTCCAGTGTAACTGTAGATTTATTACACACTTAAAAATAGGTAGTCAAAATTGACTCCTAAGTAGTCATTTTTGACTACTTAATGACGGTCAACTATACACCAAACCCATTGGGGTCAAATTTGACCCCGGAGGTCTAGTCAAAAATTCGACCCAAATTGCAGTTGAATATGACTACATTCGTGGTTATTTTTCAGAATGACCTCTTTTGAAAATAACTACTTATTGGTCAAAAATGACTATATTCAGGGGTCATTTACTTAAATCGGTGTCCCGATTAGGAAAATGACTCCGGAGCATAGTTAAAAAAGTGACAGTATAACTACATTTCCGGGGTCATTTCAAAATGACTACTAGTATTTTCGATGGTCATTTTTACACAATAAGAAATGACTGTAAGTGGGTCAAAGTAACCACATTTGACTTCATTTAGGGTTATTTTGAAATGACCACCCAAACTTGTCAATTTTTTGACTACCTATTTTCAAGTGTGTAGACAAACAGTTATCAAAACAACTTTAGGTAAAAAACTTGTCGTGAATGTATTTTGAAATATAATAGAAGATTACTTACAACATGTTGTGTAGTATTTTGCTGTGGTCCCAGGAGGCCACCTTTTTAACAAACAACTTTTGGTTATGGTGTACAATAACACTGCCTCAAATGCCACATTCTTTCCACTGAGACTGCAAATAAACAAAACATGATTAAGTCAATAGGACACCAGAGGAGGTTTTCAAGATATCCCACAATGCATTATTCTGATACACTTAGATATAATAGGCAATAATGGTTTTCTGGACAAGGGGCAGTTAGGAATTTGAGAATTCCATTGAATAGTACTAATTCATACCTTTCCAACGATGTGTTTCTTTTCAAAACAGCCCAGTGTTTACCCACATTGCTGACACTTCAAAAACGTCAGAAACCTGTACAAAAGTATAGGAGTTGAATTGGATTTGCATGTACATTGTACAATGTTGCATTGCATCATGGGATATTGTGAAAACCTCCTCTGATAGGACACACAATTTTATTCTCGTTGTAAAATAATTATTGTAATGATTTGGTATTTACGTCACTTTTCAATCGATCATGATTCAACGGGATCTAAAATCTGCAAACTGTTTAGCTTATTCACGCGTATCAGGTGTCAATATCAGCCCGACACTACTGTTGTTGCGTTGATACCCTAATAACAATTTTTGTTCGGCCCGATATCTCTCCAGCATCGGCAGTCCAGAAACCACAACAACAATCCGGTGTCCGAAATCCCACTCGGACCACCGATTACAAATTGTCGTCTAATAGTTGTTGTCCACCGGCCACTCAGTGGGCCGATAGCTGACTACTGCAGGATAGTGGTCAATTTTCAGAAGGCCCATGGTGCAATATCAGTTGTTATGACGCTAAGATGACTGTCACTGTGAGCCAATTGTTTTTTCCAGTGAGTTAGTGTATCATTTAAGGTACACATCTGTGTAACCCACCACCCTCACTATGCTCACGCGTGTAATAAATGCTTCTCTATTCAGAGCGGGGTTTTAAAGGTTACTTTTTGTGTTTGTTTTGTTTTGTCTTGTCTTGCTTTCTTTGTAATTCTGTCTACCTCAATGTATGCAACTTACAGTTTAATTCCAGTTATATCAATTATATAAATATGTTCTAACCATGCTAACTGGGTGCCTCCGCCCACACGCCTAGCGTGTTCGGAGGCATCCATGTCTCTCATACACGTGTGTGAATCGTCTTCTATTATACTCAGATGTATATATTATTTTACAAAATTACACATCATTGTATTTTTATACTTACTTGCATACTTAATATGTATTTTCTTGTGTATGATGTGATGAAAAAAATAAATGAAAATGAAATGAAAACGAAGTTTCCGTTTTATATTGGCCGTCGAAAGGCAATCGTCGCTCCATTATCGTGTGGCCGATGCCGCCATGGCCAATGAAAACCCGACTATGACCTCAACTCTCGTCTAACCAGGGGGGAGTTGCATAAAAACGCAAAAGCAGCCGATCTCAGGATTTTGGGCAATCTCTTTTACATCCTTTGCGGTCATTTTGATGAAAAATTAGGGGGGGGGGGGTAGGTAGGTCGTCAAAGTTGGAATGTAGGGGGAGGGGGTTGCAACCCGGTGACAATTTTGACAATTTTAAATCTGTTAGAATGATCAATTGCCTTTTTTATTTGCAAAACCCCCGATGAAATTCCGTTATTTAAAAACCAATTGATTTTGGTGGCCATTTTTGCCAAAATTTCCATTTTCGACCTGAAAGACGTCATAATTACGTAACACCTTGGCCGAATTTTGTGATCGTGGTATCGTTAGATAGGGGATGACCATACCTATCTATTGATAGCAAAACCAAGTCCATAGGGTGTTCCGTTCTAAAAATTAAGGAGGGTTGCAACAACCCCCTTGGTTAGACGTGTTACAAAAAGGTTTGGTTAGACGAGGGTTAAAGGACAATGGGAATGGAGTGATAGACCTATCCCTAGTCTTTTTAGAACATTCCATTTCCCAAAACAGGGCCATAAAAAGAACGCGATAGCTGTGACATCATTTATGTTATATTGAGTTTTAATAGACATTAATGAATAGAGCTCTATTCAATTTATCATTCTAATCATCAGTATTTCACAGCTAAATCTTTGCCACAAATAATGTCATCGCTTGCGAAAGATTGAACGTGTTTTAGTCCCTCCAGCTAGATTTGACCCAAAATTATGTTAATTATCATTATACCACTAAAACAGAGCCTCAGATAATCATGAAATACATTGTTTTAGATTCCACTTTTATTTCAATGTAAACTTAAAATTTCATTTCCTTTGCCCTTTAAAACACTTCCTAAAAAGAGTACAATTTTAGTACAACATTCCTGACGTGCACATGATCATAAATCAAGAATTGGTCATGCCGATATGGAAGACATGCAAATGTTTTCTTTTGTTGTTAGAAGAATAAAATCTACAACAGAGAACATTTCCCAGATAGCAAAGCTTAGTTGGCCCAACGTTGGACCAATGTACACTCTTAGAAGGCCGGGATCAAATTTTTGATCCTTTTTCGGGATCATTTTATTTTGATCCTTTAAGGATCACTTTTGATCCTTTAAGGATCACTTTTGATCCTTTTGCGGATCAATATATACAAATGGATCAAATTCACAAGGATCATTTTTGATCCTTTTTTAGGATCATTTTATTTTTATCCTTTTTGATTACAATATCAAAGTTTTGATCCGTATTTCTGGTTTACTTTGATACGGAAAGGATGAGCTCACATTTTGATACCGCGTTTGGATGCAACGTATGTTTTGTTTCATATTTGAGTACACCCCATTACCGCTACACAGCGGGGAATGTATACTATGGTGTAACATGTATAAATACGTTGATTTCATCACACAGCCCCGTGGTCGAGTGGTTAGATCCTTGGTCTCGTAATTACCAGCAGGTATGAGTGCGGCGTGGGTTCAAACCCTGCTAGCGTCACTTCAGTGTGATGTTTTTTGCAGGTCTTTTTTATAAGAAATATTTGATCCTTTTTCGGATCAAAATTTTTGATCCTTTTCACTTTGATCCTTAAAGGATAAGCTCATATTTGATACCTAAAAAGGATCAAAATTGATCCTTTTTGTCTCATATTTGATACTTTCTTTCTAAGAGTGTAGGCAGTTACGTTGGGCCAATGTACGTAAAATGATGTTGGACCCATGTCCTTTTGTCCATCGGGCCATCGTTATTCCTACATTGGCATTCTGACAGTTGGCTGAATGTTGGGTCGATGAAAAGCCGATGTGTTCCCAGATAGCAAAGTTTGGTTGACCCAACATTGGCCCAATATTCAACCTACAGAATGCCGACAAAATGTCGACGTTGGTCCTACATCGCGCAAATAATGACATCGCACCGATAGGGGCCCGATGGACAAAATGACATGGGCCCAATGTCATTTGCCAATGTTGGGCCAACCAAACTTTGCTATCTGGGTTGTTTCCATTAAAGCCTAGATACACTTCGTCATTTTTGTAGTCATTTTCATTCAGAATTTTATCATTGGTGTAAATTTTCTACAATGTAGTAAACTATTCATTCTGAATGAGGATTTTCATTCTAAATTGTCACGTTATGAAATGGAGATATTTTCACCCCATTGCACATTTTCAAGTGCTTACCGATGGGTAGTATAATGTTTGATATCGATTCCATGAGCTAGATCTATTCATGGTAAGCTAATCTCTTCTTGCAATGATGGTTGTGTTTAACACAATGTTGAAATTGTACATGGAAAATGTTCATTCAGCATGAAAGTTCATACCACTCTTAAAAAAACAATTACCTCGAGAAAAATTCTGAATGAAAATGTCTACAAACTACAAAAATGACGAAGTGTATCTAGCCCATTAGATGGGTCATTTAATCTCCTTTAAATTTCAATTAAATTGAATTAGTATCAAGTTGTTTATTGTTCAAAACGTGAGGATACTCTAAAGGCTCTGTCACACATCACCGTATAGAGCCAAACGTTAGCCTAACGTACTTAATCCCACTATTGTTTTGGTTTATACACTGTTATTCGTCATGTGTTCGTTAGAGGTACGTTCAATACGTTATTCATACGGTTTGTCCGTTATGTATACGTTCAAATCGTTATCTATACGGTGATGGTCCGTTTGGCACACGTTCACCGTATGAAACCTTTGTACGTTATTCGTACGTTTAGGCTCTATACGGTGATGTGTGACAGAGCCATAAGGGATCCGTCACACTTCACTGTAACGTACGAATAACGTATGAATTTCGGTCAATGAAATACATGTACATCGATTACTATCATTATTCGTATGTTTCGTGATGTACGGCAGAGTCTTAAAGGAGATGTGGCCATGCGATAAAGGGTCCACTTCTAACGGTAACAGCCCGCTAGTCCAAAGGTTCGCTAGTCTGAAGGTTCGCTAGTCCGAAAATGACATAACGTTCGCTAGTCCGAAAGCGTTTTTTCCTATATCTGAGGGTTCGTTCGCGCAGAAATGCCCGTTTTTGCGGTATTTTCAAGATGCATTATGGGACATACGAAACTGGTCTATAGACGTGCATACACACATGTTTACTCGCTTTTTTGCACAAACTGCAAAAAATAATGATAGGGGTGCCCTCCTGGTATATTGGAAGACTCTTTTCAAATTATTTCTTTTAGTACTTCTTTTTTTTCTTCTTTTCTTTTCTTTTTATTTCAGTTATATAAAAAATAA
>JXSR01S073043.1:9116-32048 GCA_000969725.1 Ophiothrix spiculata
ATTACTATAAGAACACTTTTGTAATTTTTTGAGGAAAGGTAAAAATATGATTTTTGTTATATTTTCTTCAATAAGTGACTCAATAGAAATACATGTAAAATGTATCCTAAATTTGCGTTTTAGAAATCCCTCATCCCTAAATTTAGTAGATCGTATCCTATGCTGCCTGCATAATTTTTAACATTTCAGTTTCAGCTCACAACTCCATACTTTTTAATATTTACATTTGTTATATTTTAAAAGTATTTATAAGTAAGCCATCCAGGCTTCTTGTTATTAGTTGCACACACTCCATCTTTTGTAAATTGAGTTTTGTTATAGTCTATTAAATTATCTGGCATTGAACATTTAAAGGCACTAAGCCACAATCATCAAAGTGATGTTCTTTCCTCAACTGACACCTACTGATTTTATTAGAAAGAACTTCCAACTAATACAGATTATTTGTGTTTTGAATTGTTCATTCTCATGAAAATGAAAAATTCAGTGATAGTATTTATAGAAACAAATTGCTAAATTCTTAAATTTTAAATTTCTTTGTTAGTAACAAGTGAAGAAATCATGTTGTTAAGTATATTTAACTTTCCTAAAGAAAAATGTTAACTTTTAAATCAACAGGCACATATTTGGAATCTCCAACTCTAAACAGAAACACTGCTGACAGAACCCTAGAAATTAATTTGGCTGAAAATTGTCGTTTTAGAGCAAATGATATGATTTTGTTTGTTTGTTTGTTTGTTTTGATTCAAATAAGTTTTCACAAATGACATGACCCAGGTGGATCATAGTTAAAGGGGCTATTCATGATCCACTTTTCACCCTCAAGGTCATCTCTATCAAATTCGAGTTTTTAGCTTAAAAGAATCATCAAGTGGTATATGTTACGATCCCAAAACCATTCTTTCATATGTGCTTGCATTTTTGAGAAAAGTGAGAAAATGTGTAATTTTCTATTTATTGTCGGGGCCCCGACAGTAATTACAACACAGCTGAACAATGCTGAAAAGCTTGTAACTTGGAAACGAACTTTAGGAATCAAGTGAAATTTTCAGTATATATTTATGTTGTACTCTTCTTTTTACTTAGCTAGAAAAGAGGCAACATCAAAATCATGAATTGCACCTTTAATGCCTTTAAAACTGATTACTTGCTAAAGTGAGAGGAGACAAAATAATTATTAGTGTTTGACCACTCATCTCAGTACATACCCAGAATCATCTTATTATTAGAGCTCTTAGGCCAAAAAAAATTGTTTGGTTGCCCTCCACAGGTCGATCGGTCGGGTTTTTTTTTTTCAATACTCCTCAATGGACCGCTAGTAAATATAGGTCGATCGGCCGCTTCAGCCTTCACAACTTCTCCGCGACATCCAAATCAAAGTAATCAAATACCTCTTGTAGTGATTGTGACATCCTGAACGTTTTGAAGGTTGAAAGAAGGCATGTAGACCCTCTTTTCACCTGCACAGCCAACCCGACTTTCTGTTTACTGGCGGCCGACATATTTTTTTGTGTATTTTTCGGTAAGTTTTGCATATTTTTAGGGGAAAAATATTTTTCAATAAAAAATATTTTGGGTCGGGCTGGAAAACAGGGACGGTCGGTGGAGGGCAACCAAACAATTTTTTTTGGCCTTATTAATAGTAGCAATGCATGATTCAAGTACAATTTATTGAAGCTAGAATTTCAATTTGATGAATTGTGTAAAGTTTGCAAGTTCATTGGACAAATGGTTCATAACATTTAAACAATCATATAAATGTTGATATCAATAATAAATGAAGTCTGGATTTTTAGCATTAGATTGTCACAAACATAGTATACAATACAATACACTGACATTAAAAGCATCATTACATTGAATTAAACCAATAAATGTATATTTGTCTTGCAGCAATGATTAATCTTTAACTTTAAGCTTTTAAAAGCATAGAGTGGATTTTATTGTCTATCAAAGGTCAGATTGACTGTAATTATTACTGAATATTGAGCTATTCTAATAAAACAAGCTCATTTTAATTTGTCTAAAAATGCTATCAGCACACAGCATATATTAAATTGCCAACAGGCTAATTTATTCTCAATATATACAAGAGCAGCATGGCAGTAACAAAAGACAAATGCACACGTGGAAAAACAGAAGGTAACGTCTGTACCACATTGATTAAATTCAAATAGAAACCAACTATAAACTAGTCATAAATGTGTTCTTAGTTGGTACCATTTATCTTTTCTGGTACACTGTATTCAATAAAATAAAGAACTGTACTTAAATTAAGAACTGTGTTTATTTTCAAGCATGTGAGGTATTTATGTAAACATTTAATTCCCTTCAAATTTCCTCCATATAATAAAACAATATGAATAAATTGCCAGATATACGATACTTCTTTTTCTAGATAGTGTTAAGACATTTTCATTCATTTTTGTTTCATTTGTTTGAAATTTCACTCTTGTTGATTTTCTAACCTGTCAATCTGGCTGTTGGATTGTGCATTTGTAAATCATTCCTCAAGACATGCATCCTTATAAGTTGTCATTTATGCAGCAGTCTGGCTGGATGCAATTGCAAATGTCAATATCAGAAGTGAATCTGTAAAACGACCCTCTCACACGGTCAATTACATCTTATTCACAGCTAACTTTACCTCTAAATGCTGAATCACATTCGTGAGGGCTGGAATAAATGTGACCTGCTCCCACGAAACCCAGACAAAGTCGCCAGAACACTTATGGGAGTTACAGCCAAATACCCTTGCCCAAAATCAATAGAAAACAAAGGAATGTTCTTGGGAAATATTGAATTTTCATGGTCAAAACATTGAGAAATGTCAACAAGAGATATATTATTTTAAAGTTTGTAATGTCGTGGACAAATCAGAAAAAATATTCCTCCCGACTTTGTCCAAGTTTTGTGGGGACAGGTCACAAATGGTTATAATTCAATTGCTTAATTTGATATTAGATCTCAGCACTAGAAAGTAAACAATTTCGACCTGATTCTTCCAAAATTTGTTAATGATATCAATGGAAAAAATATGCATGGTTAACCAAATTTTAACATTGGCAAGTATATAAATTATAATGTAATGCTGCAATTCTGACAGCTATCACAAACAAGCCATGAAGTCTGCCTTCTTATTGGTGTTAAAGGGGGCACTTCATGATCCACTTTTGATCCTTAAGGTCACCTCTATCAAAGTTGAGCTTTTTAGCTAGTAAGAATCCCAGACTGGTATATATTACAATCCCAAAACGATTCTTTCAAATATGCTTGCATTTTTGAGAAAAGTGAGAAAATGTGTGTGTCATTTTCTAATTATTGTCGGGGCCCAGACAGTAAATACAACACAGTAGCCTATGGAGATTTTTTTAAAATACTGGAAAGCTCATAAAATGGTCGGAATCAAGTGAAATTTTCAGCATACATTTATGTTGTACTCTTCTTTTTATTTAGCTACAGGAGAGATTAGGTTATGGTCACTTCAGAATCATGAATTGCACCTTTAATATCTAAGTACCAGCAAAGACCATGTTATATGGGTTAAAATGACACCTCCATGAACTTTACTTGCAACCACAAGTCAAGTTATGGCCCAAAGGTTGTTATGAAACATGTGAAAACATCAAGTCAAATATTTTCCTGTTGGTCCTCAAAAATGTAGATTGTTTTCTTATTCTTGCTAGGAATTTTTTCAAATAAGTGGTATTTTTACAAAGTAAAAATTTCATGAATCTGCAGATAATAAGGTTTTCCAAATTACAACCATGGTAAATAATATTATTTTCAATTGCAGCTCAAATTGAAATTTGCCAAGTTTGAGATATGTTGGTGATGGAGGATAAAATTAGACAATTAGAAATTACAGGATATCTGATGACATCCTATGAATTCCTATATCTCAATTTGAGAGGGCATTTAGTTCCCTCACTTCCTCTCCTCATTCAGTTTGACCCATCAAGCAAAATAATATTTAAACAGATTTTCAATTTGTTTGAAATTTGAAGTGCACAAATCGACTGGCACATTCAAGAAGTTACATAGTTTCATGAAAACTACCTATTTTGTAAGCTGTGCTATAGATGTTGAAATTGACATTGAAATCCCAAATTTGAAAATTCACCACTGTTTTTCAGTTCCATATTCTGAGGAGGTCTTCTTGTATCATGTTTTAAAATTCATTAAATAATAATGCTAAATCAAATTTGTCGCTATAACAGAAATTTGTGGCTAGAATTGCTATTCTAGTTTATGGAATTCATGTCATGCAGCCAGTGTTTGTTTTCTTACATAAGAAACAAGAAAAACAACACTTGACATTAGACTGGTGTATTCTATCTATACACAAGGGTATTGCGGATGTTTTGAAAACAATGTTTGTTATACATCAACTCAACACTTTTCAAAATGCCTTGTTTCCAGCAAGCTTTACTTCATTTATGATTTCATGAAATTTATATAACCATGAAGTGTAAACCAAACAGGAAATTCTGAGAGAGACACTTTTTTGGCCTTTCAAAAAAAAAAGTTTGAGGGTGTATGATTTACGACCTTAACTCTTACATTTAACTATATCATAGTAACAAATTACAAGATGCAATCATAAAGGTTTATGCCACATTATTTTCAGCTTTATTGCAAACTCAGTCTCTACACTACAAATTTTGGGGTTCGCTTGCCAGTCCGACGACTCGCTAGTCCGAAGGCTCGCTAGTCCGAAACGTTATTCAATGGGGAAAATATAACATTGAAAAAGGCTCGCTAGTCCGAAAAAAAAACAGCTCGCTAGTCCAGAGGTTCACTAATCTGAATACGAAAATAGGCTCGTCAGTCCGAATTGTTATAACAGCTCGCTAGTCCGAATTTGAAAAAACAGCTCGCCAGTCCGCCAGTCCGAATTTTAGAAACAGCTCTTTAGTCCAAATTTGAAAATAGGGTCGCTAGTCCGAATTTTTAAATATGCTCTCTAGTCAGAATTTAGAAATAAGCTTGCTAGTCCGAATTTAGAAATAAGCTTGCTAGTCCGAATTTTGAAAACGGCTCGCTAGCCCGAATGTTGAAAGAAGTTATTAGAAATATACACTTATTTTTCCTATTCGGACTAGCGAGCTGTTCTTAAAATTTGGACTAGTGAGCCTTTTTTTTAAATTCGGACTAGCGAGTCTACTTCTAAATTCGGACTAGCGACCCTAGTTTCTAAAATTCTGACTGACAAGCTGTACTAGGACTAGCGAGCGTTTTTTAAAATTCGGACTAGTGAGTGTATTTTCAAATTCGGACTAGTGAGCTGTCGGACTAGCGAGCTGTCAGATTTGCGAGCTGTCGAATTAGCGAGCTTTGGGACTAGCGAGCTGTCCCCAAAATTTTCAACACTCATTTTTTAATGCACATTTTGGGTCAATTATTTCAAAGCAATTTGGACACATTTTATTCACTATTACCAGACACCCATCAAGTTGATGTGTTGCGATATCATTTTGTTGCCCGGAATTTATATGCAGGAACCTGCTTTTTTTATTACAGACATGTGGTTTTAAAATGAACACCTCTTAAATGAAATTTCCAGACTAATTTAATAGGATAATGCAAAACAGAAGTAAGCAATGGTTTTCATAGTAATCTTTTCATAGAATTACCTTTTATACAAGCTTATATGTACCTCATTATTTAAATTAATTTCTTGACTACACCAGTGCATATTCTGAAAACAATTAAGGCAGGAGTAATAACAAACCAATGACCTCTCTCAAATGCAAAATCAATGGAGTTTCTGGTTGACATGAGGAAGATATCCTACAGGCAGAACACACCTCATCTGCTTTGCAAAGTAAAGATTTGAGAAACATTATGACAATAAAATTAATCAAGTTGCACCAAATATTTGAATTTGTAATCAAGTATCTGTTATTTTCATGTGACAATCCACAGCTTTTATTTCTAAGACTTGTTATGACTGTTAAATATTTTTGTGCAAAACACCTTGAGCTGCCTTAAACAAATATGCCACTTGGGTACGGGGAAAAAAAGAAAATTAGTCTTGATAGGATACTCATTTTGAGTGGCAAGAGAAAAGTTTACCCTTGGAGAAGATTTTTGATATTTAAGTACTAAAATATCATTTTTTATGCACATTTTGACCCTTTTCCTGTTTTTATGCAACTTTCTACCAATTTAATTAATAAAACTTGAAATTTTGAAACTCTGCTTTACAAAGAGAAGTGGTCTAAAATGACAAAAAATTAGGAATTCCTAAAAAAATTCGAAAATTGACAACCCTGCTTAATGTAGTTTGGTTTGATATAAATACAATGCAGCAAGAACAGCCCAAACAGTTTTTTGCATACCGTGTGATGTCAAACTTGAAACTTTAAGAACATGGAGATCAAAGTTTCCTACCTCAGAGACAAAATAAAATTTGTAGTAACATTTTAGAATAAAAAGATTACTAACATCAAATAATCCTACATTGACTCCTGTCTGTATTGTTAAGCAGATAACAATCAGCTCAATTGCCTTGATATTTTGTACTATTTTTAGAATACTACTAAATTCAAAAGTACAGCACTAAACGTACAGTAAACATTGCATTAACTCCATGCCATAGCCAGGCCTGCCATAGCATGTACTGAAAAGCTTAGTCATTCTTGTTTTGATAATAAAAATGAATGTATCTTGATATTGACACATTTTTGTGTTTGCATCGGATTTAATAGATCTATGAATGTTCATTTGTATAGAATTTAGAGCAAATCAATAACGACCACTAATAACTCGAAAAACCAAATGCTGATGCTGCCATTGATTCCATTCACCTCCACTGTTTCAGGTCACTATGCTAGCAGCAAATTACATCCTACATTCAATGAACACAACAGTGCTACACAGCAAGTAGCCTCTCAACTCACAATGAGTTTGCATAACACTAACACCATTAGTGCTGTACTAAGCTATCAACTGTATCACCTTGGGAACTCAAAATCATTTCAACATCTTCAAGTGAGCAGCAACGCAGTGGACTTTTTTTATCGTAATACAGTACATAGAACTTGCAACATGCACAAGACCCACGTGCAAGATGCTTCTAAAATCAAAAATCAAAATCATCTTGTTTAGGGTTTCGTCAAGGAAACTTAACTTGGTACCAAGTATTAACACGGCTCCAAGATGTTTATAAATTCAGCTTTTTAATGCAGGAGAAAGACCAGAGAAGTACCCAAAGAAAAACCTGCAAGAGCGAGCATGGACTGAAAACCAAATGCACATAAAGCGCCGGGCACGGAATTAAACCTTAGACCTCATTGGTGCAAGATGAGGGAACTACCGCTGCGCCAACCTGCTCACCCATGATTTTGATTTTTATAACATAACATTTTTATTACGTCATCAAACTGAAACTATATCAACGTAAACATTATCAAAATCTAATTTATGAAATGAATCCAAATGAATTGAAATGGGTCCAGATAACCTGAAATGGATCCAAAATGAGTACACTCGTGCAAATGGACCTTTTGGTGTGTTTTTATCGAAATTAACAATAGCATCATTTTGATCTATTCTTCTGTTATTTGTGCACATTTTATTCATTTTGGATCCATTTTTTGAAGTACATAATTTGTAGTCATTCATAAAAGGATATCCACCAAATTGTAATGTTCTAATTTCATTTCATTGACCAAATTTACATGCAGTAGAATGGTGGTTTTTCTTACAGACACGTGGTTTTCAAATGAACATCTCTAATAAATTTTCCAGACTAATTAAAAAGGATAAAGCTTTATAGAAATAAGAATACTAATTTCTCATTCTCAATCAACCAAACTCATCATAGAATTACCATTTATAAATACCTCATTGTCTTAATTAATTTCCTGATAATACCAGTTCTACCAATGAAAACAAATAAAGCAGAGTATTATCAAACCAATGACCTCTCTCCAATGCAAAATCAATGATATCCTAGTTGAGCTGGTGAAGACAGCCTGCAGGCAGAAAAAAATCTCATCTGCTCATTGGTTAACTAACGATTTTTTGGGAAAAATATGACAATATGATTCCAAGCAATATCAAGTTACACAATTTCTAAATGCTTGAACTTGTTAAATTTTATTATTATGGTGATAAATGTTCACGTATTACATGAAACTTGTTATAATTTTAATTAAGGCATTTCTTTTTTTCTTCTAATTTTGTGTTTCAAAAAGTGCTTTGAGATAAATATGTAAGCCACAATAAAATGCTACTTAATTTTATTAATTTACCAGATTAAAAAAACTATCAGCAACTTCTAATGAATCAAAAATAACATTTCTAAATTCTTTAAATGAAGCACAATTACATTTTTGATTCTATTTAGGGCCCGGGGAGGGGGGGGGGGCACTCAAATATGAAAGTGACGTACCTGCTCCTACCGGCTTTCAAAATGTAGGGGCAATAGGTGAGAAATACATTGAAAAATAGGGGGTCATTCGGTGTAGTGGGTAAAAAAAACTGGGTTATTTCGAGCAATTTGTTGGCAAGAGCAAAAAACAGGGTCATTCGGTGTAAATTTTTAAATAAACTAAGGCTAATTTTCGTTTCGAAAAAAATCGACAAATTTAGCGAAAAAATGGGGTCATTCGGTGTAGGTTCTCGAAAAATCATGGCAATAAATGAGAGTTACCATAAAAAAGGATGACTTTCAAAATAAGAGGGGGTCATTGGGTGACAGCTCAGTGAAAAGGGGGGTCATTGGGTGAGAGCGGAGAAAAAAAAAGGGGGTCTATCGACAGGAGCATGACGCGTGCCAACATATGGGAGTGCCCCCCCCCCGGGATTTAGGGGCACACTGAAAGCATTTAAAAACGATAAGTGACATGCTAATGGTGGGTAGGTAGAAACACCTACTCACATATTCATTTACTCACTTCTCCATGCCAAATTTAAAAAGTGAAGCCAGATTTGTTTTTTAATTTAAAACAAAAGATAGATATCACAAATTAAAGGGGCAATTCATGATCCATTTTTCATCCGTAAGGTCACCTCTATTATTGAGTTTTTTTAGCTAGAAAGAACCCTTAACTGGTATAGGTTACAAACCCCAAGCTATTCTTTTAAAAGCGCTTGCAATTTTTAGAAAAGTGAGATAATATGTAAATTTCTAATTAGGCAAACAAAAATTAATTGTTTGATTGGCGTAACATAGAAAAAAAAATAGGATAGGTAGGTCGGATTTTTTTTTTTTTAATAATTTTTTTTTATTTCCTAAGTCTATGGTTCACATACAAGAACTCAAATTATATGGCACATATACAAAAACATCTTCACTTTTTCTGTAACACATCTATTATTTGTCATTTTGAATGTCCTGCAAGCCATATCTTGGGCTCTCATGAATCGATTCCCATCAAATTTGGGATTTGGAGGTTTTTTACCATGCTAGGGACATTCACAAAATTTTCAACTTTACTTGTTTTGTGAAATGTTACTTAGTCTTGAAAGGTATTGAAATTACCTTCAAAATGAGGGGTCAACCACTTCATATGAGTAACAAATGGCAAAGTTATGGATGAAAAACATACATCGAAATTCAACCAAATAATACCAAAAATTGGGATCCTCTATGGGAAATTTCAACACAGTTTTCCATGTTTTGACCCATTTTCAAATCTGGCGGGGCTCCTAATAAAAATGCGCTTTTATTTCATAGCTTGTGTTTGGTGTCATTTGAAAGGTATTGTTTCAATGAAAATATAACTTTTTTTTATATCCATTGAATCTGAACAGAACTGAATTTAGAGCTTAAAAACTCTGCTGGCACAGTTTTTCAAAATGTTACAGCGCCCTCAACGTGATCACATATGAAATACTCTAACCATGCTTAAAAAAATAAAAATATCTAGGGTCGGTGGTAAAATTAGGGTAGGTCAGGTTACGCCAATCAAACAATTTTTTTTAGGCCTTACTGTAAGGTACCGACAGTAATTACAACACATTAGCCAATGGGATTTTTTTTAAATGCCCAAAAGATTGTAACTGTAAAAGGAATCAAGTGAAATTTTCAGCATGCATTTATGTTGTACTCTACTTTTTATTTAGCTAGAAAAGAGGTGAGGTTGTCTTCACACCAGAATCATGAATTGCACCTTTAAGTTAAATGAATTGTGCATGCCCATATGTTGAAGTTTCAGGAACCAAGATGAATGGTGAGGATGGATGCAGATCCATAATAAGCACCAGATGTTGGCCAGTGACTGCATTCAATACCATTGGCACAGATCATATGGTCTATGATGAGCTAATGATGAAATGGGATGATTCCCATGTGTGAATCACACAGCAATTGTAGTGCAAATATTGGTACTTCCGTTGAGAATGTGCGTAATAAATAACTCAAGAAACGTAAGTACAGCACTATCATTATAATAATATACATAAAGGCCTAATAAACCATATCCCTCGTCTTAAAAGCCATTCTCTTTTTGATTCTCCATGATCTATCTAATATTATAATGTGTATGTGTACATCTTAAAATTGACACACATTTTTGTGTTTGCAATCTGATTAAATAGATTTCAATGTTTGTTTATTGGATAGATAGAATTTAGAGACTTTATCAATGACTGTTAATGACTCGAAAAACCAAATGCTGCCATTGATTCCATTCACATCCACTATTTCAGGTCACTATGCTAGCAGCATATTACATCCTACACTCAATGAAAACAACAGTGCTACACAGCAAGTAGCGGCTAAACTCACAATGAGTTTGCATAACGCTAACACCATTAGCACAGCACTATGCTATCACCTGTGCCACCTTGGGAACTCAAATTAATCTCAACATCTTTCACGTATAAATCTCACGCAATCAGTGAGCTGTAATGCAGTGTACTTTGTTATTGTAATACAGTACTTATAACTTGCAACATGCGCAAGACCTGGGTGCAAGATGCTTGCAAATGTTTCTGTGTGATTCTATGATAGCATTTTTTTTTATATACAGAGATAGTTAAAACTGACTTTCAGCACAAAGTGAATTTTTATTACGTCATCAAACTAAAACTACCACATATCAATGTAAACATAATCAAAATCTACTAGCATTGTTATAAAATTGGATGATTTTCGCCCAATATTTATTTGTCTCGCTTTGAGTTTAAAAAATATTGGGCTCGACGATCCAAGTTTTTCCACACTTGGATCCTCCAAAGCATAATAATATAAAAAAATGAACCCAAATGAGTTCAAATGAGTCCAAATGACTTGAAATGGATCCAAAATTATTACAAACATGCAAAGACACATTAAATCTCTGTTCTGCATTAGATGTTGGATGTTTTAGCGTGTTTTTGTCAAAGTTGACAATTGCAACATTTTAAATCAGATTTTATTGTTATTTGAGCACATTTTTACTCATTTGTTGGATCCACAAATTGTCATGTTGTAAATTCATTAACCAGAATTTACATGCAGTAGAATGGTAGTTTTTCTTACAGACATGTGGTTTTCAAATGAACACCTCTAATGAAATTTCCAGATTCATTTCAAAGGATAAAGCTTTATAGAAATAAGAATAGTGATTTCTCATTCTTATTCTTAATCAACCAATCTCAACATACAATTACCATTTATACATGCTGATACCTCATTGTTTTAATTTCCTGATTAATTTAACCTGTTCTACCACTGAAGATGGGTATTATCAAACCAATGACCTCTCTCAAATGCAAAATCAATAGCGTTTCTGGTTGGGTTGATGAAGATAGCCTACAGGCAGAACCCATCTCATCTGCCTATAAACACAGTTCGCTATTTTTTAGACTAAGGATTTTAAAAATATTCTGTGACAATGTGATTACAAGCAATAATGCCATCAGGTTGCACATTTCTGACAATATGTTTCTAAGCAATATCAAGTTACCCAATTTCTGAATGCTTGAACTTGTTAAATTTTATTAATGTGGTGATGAATTTTCACATATTACATAAACTTGTTAAATTTTATGGCATTTCTCTTTTTTTTTATGATTTTGTGTTTAAAAAAGTTCTTTGAGATGCATATAAGCCACAATAAAGTGCCACTTAATTTTACCAGACTAAATGAACTATCATCAACTTCTAATGAATCAAAAATAACATTTCTAAACTCTTTGAATGAAGCACAATTACATTTTTGATTCCATTTAGGGGCAAACTGTCACTGAAAGCCTTGACTTGACTGGTGTTGGTTACAAAAGCTGTTGCTTCCAATGGGATTTTTAAAAATTGTGCATGATCATATGTTGAAGTTACATGAACCAAGATGAATGGTGAGGATGAATGCAGATCCATAATGAGCACCAGATGTTGGCCAGTGACTGCATTCAATACCATTGGCACAGATCATATGGTCCTATGATGAGATAATGATGAAATGGGATGATTCCCATGTGTGAATCACACAGCAATTGTAGTGCAAATATTGGTACTTCCGTTGAGAATTTGCATAATAAATAACTCAAGAAACGTAAGTACAGCACCATCATTATAATACTATACACAAAGACCTAATTAACCCTATCCCTTGGCTAAAAAGCCATTCTCTTTTTGATTGTCTATGATCTACCTAATAATATAATAATGTGTATGATGTGTACATCTTAAAATTGACACACATTTTTGTGTTTGCAATCTGAAAAAACCAGATTTAAATGTTTGTTTATTGGATAGATAGAATTTAGAGATTAACAATGACTGCTAATAACCAAAAATGAACCCGAAATGCTGCCATTGATTCCATTCACCTTCACTGTTTCAGGTCACTATACGCTGGCAGCAAATTACATCTGCACTCAATAAACACAACAGTGCTACACAGCAAGTAGCGGTTCAACTCACAATGAGTTTGCATAATGCTAACACCATTAGCACAGCACTAAGCTATCACCTGTGCCACCTTGGGAACTCAAATTAATCTTTCACGTATAAATCTCACGCCATCAATGAGCTGTAATTCAGTGTACTTTTGTTATCATAATACAGTACTTATAACTTGCAACATGAGCAAGACCTGGGTGCGAGATGCTTGCAAATTTTTATGTGTGATTCTATATCCAGATATGCAATGATCGTAGTGTGTGTGGTGGTTGGATGTGGTGCATAAGGGCGTACGCGTATCATAGGGTGTGCCTGGCTACAGAGCGTATAGCTCTGTAGCGTGGTGGCACGTATGTTCAATGGTATTAAAAGGACTTAATATTACCCAAAAAACTACACGCTCCTCCACCCCATCTAATTTAGCTTTGTCCAGGTAACTGCTTGGCTGGCTCATAAGAAGTAGCCCGGAAATCATTTGTCATTTTTAATTCAAAATTCCTGGAACTGTGCTTTTAGAAAATCGACCTCGAAGATTATCAAATTACCTGCGGGCTACCTGATCTTCTGAAGGTTAGTGAAGTGATACTTCCCGTGTTTAGATCCTACCCACAATACACAATTGTTGCTTTGTGCATAAACCTATCATATATCTAATTCATGTAATTGGAAGGTCAACGGAACCATTTAGTGTTAAATTAACGTATTGCAACATGGGATGGCTGGAAATAACATTTATACTAGCAGTGACACGTATCCCATATTCCACAGGCTTTGTGATGCGGTGAATATCTGTATCTCAATAGGCCAGTCTATCGTGTTGTCGGTAAAACGAACTATTATAGTGTTGCAATATGGGACGAGAAGAATAAGCATAAAGCCCGGATGTTACGTCATGAATTCATAATTTTTCCACAAAATGTACCATTAATTCCATATTGAACTTCTGGTTGACAAACCAACGACTGAAATTTGTATATATTAATCATCTACCTATATGCATGGTCGCAATCAGCTGGTGATCTCTCTTGACTGAGATATTTTGATTTATTTTCATCCTGGTAAAAACATATTACTATGCCAAATTGTGAAGGAGACCCGTGTTATTGTTTTGTCTGTGCTTCGCACACATTAACCTACGGTTGGGTGGTGGCGTCTAGTGATTTTTATTATGTCATCAAAGTAAAACTACCACATATCAATGTAAACATAATCAAAATCTACTAGTAACAAAAAATGAACCCAAATGAGTTGAAATGAGTCCAAATGAGATGAAATGGATCCAAAATTATTACAAACAATGCAAAGACACATGGAATCTCTGTTCTGTATTAGATGCTGGATGTTTTTAGCATGTTTTTGTCAAAGTTGACAATCGCAACATTTTAAATCTCATTTTATTGTTATTTGTGTACATTTTTACTCATTTTTTGGATTCACTATTTGAAGTATGTAATTTGGAGTCATTCTTACATGGATATCCACAAAATTGTCATTTTGCAATTTCATTTCATTGACCAGAATTTACATGCAGTAGAATGGTGGATTTTATTACAGACACATGGTTTTCAAATGAACACCTGTAATGAAATTTCCAGACTAATTCAAAAGGATAATGCTTTATAGAAATAAGAATAGTGATTTCTCATTCTTATTCTTAATCAACCAATCTCAACATACAATTACCATTTTATGCTGATACCTCATTGTTTTAATTTCCTGATTAATTTAACCTCTTCTACCACTGAAGACGGGTATTATCAAACCAATGACCTCTCTCAAATGCAAAATCAATAGTGTTTCTGGTTGGGTTGATGAAGATAGCCTACAGGCAGAACGCATCTCATCTGCCCATAAACACAGTTTGCTATTTTTTAAACTAAGGATTTTAAAAATATTATGTGACAATGTGATTACAAGCAATAATGCCATCAGGTTGCACATTTCTGAATGCATGACTTTGTTAAATTTCAATTTCATGTGATGATGAATTTTCATGTATTATTTAAAATGTGTTATAATTAATTGTAACTTAATGTAAGGCAAATATTTTATTTTGTGTACCTTTGTAAGACACAATAAAACGATGCTTTAGTATCATTATTTTTATTAAATTATATAAACTTAAAAGAACTTCCGGAACTATGAGTTGGGGAGGGTGGTCCAAGCACATCAAATGGTGTTTCTTATTTTTTGAATGAAACACATAAACACTTTAAATTATATTTAAATGCACACTGAAAGCATTATTTTATCCTTATTCTAATTAGGTGGCATGCTCTTGTATGATATATTTCTGGTAACTCAGTTATTCATTTTTTTACCATGCCAAATTTCCAACGTAAAACCAGATTTGTTTTTTATTAAAAATAGATAGATTGTTACTAATTAAGTAAAATGAATTGTGCATGCCCATATGTTGAAGTTACAGGAACCAAGATGAATGGTGATGGATGCAGATCCATAATGAGCACCAGATGTTGGCCAGTGAATGCATTCAATACCATTGGCACAGATCATATGGTCCTATGATGAGCTAATGATGAAATGGGATGATTCCCATGTGCGAATCACACAGCAATTGTAGTGCAAATATTGGTACTTCCATTGAGAATTTGCGTAATAAATAACTCAAGAAACTCAAGTACAGCACTATCATTATAATACTATGCATATAGGCCTAATAAACCCTATCTCTAGGCTTAAAAGCCATTCTCTTTTTGATTCTCTATGATCTATCTAATAATATGTGTACATCTTAAAATTGACACACATTTTTGTGTTTGCAATCTGATTAAACAGATTTAAATGTTTGTTTATTGGATAGATAGAATTAAGAGATTAACAATGACTGCTAGTAACCGAAAATGAACCCGAAATGCTGCCATTGATTCCTTCATCGTTACTGTTTCAGGTCACTATGCTAGCAGCAAATTACATCCTCCATTCTTGAACACAACAGTGCTACACAGCAAGTAGCGGCTAAACTCACAATGAAGTTTGCATAACGCTAACACCATTAGCGCAGCACTAAGCTATCACCTGTGCCACCTTGGGAACTCAAATTAATCTCAACATCTTTCACGTATTAATCTCATGCCATTAGTGAGCTGTGCAGTGTTTTTTTGTTATAATACAGTACTTATAACTTGCAACATGTGCATGACCTGGGTGCGAGATGCTTGCAAATTTTTATGTGTGATTTTATGATAGCAATTTTTATTACGTCATTAAAGTAAAACTTCCACATATCAATGTAAACATAATCAAAATCTACTAGTAACAAAAAATGAACCCAAATGAGTTGAAATGTGTCCAAATGACTTGAAATGGATCCAAAATGATTACAAACATGCAAAGACACATATGGAATCTCTGTTCTGCATTAGATGCTGGATGTTTTAGCATGTTTTCATTGACAATCGCAACATTTTTGATCTACTTTATTGTTATTTGTGTACATTTTTACTCATTTTTTGGATCCACTATTTGAAGTATGTAATTTGGAGTCATTCATAAACAGATATCCACCAAATTGTCATGTTCTAATTTCATTTCATTGACCAGAATTTACATTAGTAGAATGGTGGTTTTTCTTACAGCCATGCGGTTTTCAAATGAACACTGAGCTAATGAAATTTCCAGACTAATTCGAAAGGATAATGCATTACAGAAATAAGAATAAGTGATTTCTCATTCTTATTTTTAATCAACCAATCTCAACATACAATTACCATTTATACATGCTGATTTATCTCGTTGTTTTAAAGTTTCCTGATTAATTCTGTTCATACATGCTGATTTATCTCGTTGTTTTAAAGTTTCCTGATTAATTCTGTTCTACCACTGAAGATGGGTATTAACAAACCAATGAATGACCTCTCTAACATGTAAAATCGAGTTTCTGGTTGGGTTGATGAAGATATCCTACAGGCAAAAAGCATCTCATCTGCCCATAAACACAGTTTGCTATTTAAAAATATTCTATGACGATGTGATTACAAGCAATAATGCCATCAAGTTTCTGAATGCATGACTTTGTTTACTTTCAATTTCATGTGATGATGAATTATTATTTAAAATGTGTTATATGATTAATTGTAAGAACACTTTTCATGCTCTTGTATTATATATTTTTGGTATATTAACTCAGTTATTCAATTTTTACCACATCAAATTTCCATCGTAAAGCCAGATTTGTTTTTTATCATAAAATAGATAGATTGTTACTAATTAAGTAAAATTAATTGTGCATGCCCATATGTTGAAGTAACAAAAATTACAAAAACCATGAGGGTGAGGATGTAGATTCATAATGAGCACCAGATGTTGGCCAGTGACTGCATTTAATACCAGTGACATAGATCATATGGTCTACGATGAGCTAATGATGAAATGTGATGATACTTATATGTGAATCACACAGTAATTTTGTACAAATACTGGTACTTCTGTTGACATTTTAGGTAATAATTCAGAAATCAATTTATCAGATTTCAAAAGTTAAAAATAAGTCAGAAAATATTTACATTAATATTAGTCTCTACAACATATTGAAAATTAAATTTAATTAATTTAGAATATTTCTGAAACCTCAATAAGGATATTACTAAACATTGACTGCATTGTTAAGCAGGAAAACAGTTGCTATGAAATTAGATTTGCACAATTTTTAGAAACCATCAAATTAGTAACACTGGTAATCAAATTACATTGATACTCTAAACACAAGTGATTTTATGAAGATTGAGGATTATCTATTTCATCATTCTAATAAATTCTTTGTACCTAATTATGATCAAGTTAATTTTGGACCAAGTATAAATCTATATGAATACTTGGGTGTACAAACAATTATTTCCCCATACTATCAGTTTTTAAATTTCATTTGCATTAAATATCAGATGTATTGCCACACTTTAAAGCAATACTATAAGATTTTGAATAAAAATGTTTTTAAGTAAAAACAGCATAAAATGAAGGAATGTGCCTATCTGAAAGCATTTTCAAAAGTATTTTGTCAAAAAAATGTTTTGCCATTGAAAAATGGATAAAAAGCACATGTATGCTTTCCAATACTAGTACATGTATGTGGAATTAAATTCGGGATCCCAAATTTAATTCAACAAATGGCAATAAAAGAAAAATTAAGCATGTTTAAGCCAAATCATTTGGAGGGTATTACTATCTACCCAAAGCAAAGCCACTAAATTAAAAGAATAAAAAAGTCATTGGTGAAAGGGGGCGCTCCATTTTTTACACTTTATAGTATTGCTTTAATTGCATTTTCAAAGTCCTGCTCACTCACAGGTTGCAGGAGAGAAGTACCCTCTGTTGACTTTGATCAGATTTAGCCTCCTCATCAGACATCAGATTTTAAGATTATCCCTCAAATCCTTATGTACTGTAAATGAATCATTTTTAGAGCCACCATCTGGGATTGTAGGCAAAATTCAAAATATTATTTCTATCACCAGAGGCATTAGTCATCAAGTTCAAACACACATTACACATCTTAATTCTGATTTACTCAAAAGGTTTGCCCTCCTGATCAGCTACAAATTTGTTTTGAACCAGTCAATAGGCATGGTTTAGCTACCTCATCAAAATCAAATCCATACAGTTTGCTTCAACAAATGAATCAGCTGTTGACAAATAAATTTCACAGAAATGTATATATAATGAACTGTACATTCAAAAATTTAAAAAAAAATACCTCAACCAGGGAGGGAAAAATGGGCCTTTATAGCAAGCTCCTTGTAGTGAAATTTGTACTTTGGAAGGAAATGTCTTTTGGGAGGAAATTTACATACAAGAACAGCAAGAAATTTTATGGTGCTTGCATATTTACATTTTTTCAGGCACTGACCTTTATATCAACTCTTCCTTTTTAACTATTCCTTGAAATTTATCAATAACCTTCACTTCAAAACATTATCATGATATTCTCCCACAGTTACGCCTGAAACAGCACAAAATGCTGATATGAAAGAGCTCAACAGAAAAGGTAATGCACATCAGAAGGCCCATTTGAACTGGACAGTGGATACGGTATTTGATATAATCCGTGACACAAGTTTCATAATAAATATTAGAACTAGTATCGTTCCCCTAATCTCCCCTCCTACGGACCCAGCAATGAGTCCGGCAGCGCGCGGGATATTTTCACTGGGATTTTAGTTTGATTCAGAGAATACCAGATATGGTATACACTAAATTGAACAATATTGAGAGTCCAAAACAAGGGCTTAATAAATATCACTAAACTCAACTTATATCTAAATCAAAGTTAAGAAATTTTCTAACACAGAAAGATATTCATCATCAATCATTTGGAATAAATCATTCATCATCATCAATAATTTGGGATCAATCATTCACTTCTGATTACTTATTTCCACTTCACCTTCAAAATGCCCCGTTTTATCCATATGTGACCGTCCATCCCAAACCAGCCGTAAATGCCACCTCTTGTCATTTTCACTTTTTTAATTATTTGCAAAGACCATGCAAATGACACCTTTAAAATGAACTTCACAAGATTTCAAGAAGTCAAGTTATGGTCCTTCAAAGGTTGTCAGGGAGTAAAACGTATAACTGAGATAAACACGTTCAAAGATGAGTAAGCCCTATTATTTTCTGTTGATTGTCTTACAAATATGCAGATTTATTTCACGTTTCTTATCATTTTCTTGAATGAAACTTTGCTGGTATTTTGAAGTAAGCACAAAGATTGTGAATCTGTCAAAAAATCAATTTCGGCAAATTACGACCTTGACATGTATTTTCACCTGTAGCGCATAATGAAATTTCTAGCATTTACAGCTCATACGGGTTGAACAGCCACATATGTTAGTGCACAACAAGCTGTTACACCAGGGTCTATGTTACCCAAACTCAGTCAAATATTAACACATCCTCTTTTCATCTAATTTCCCTGGAGCATTTCTGGAGGATATCTAGAAATAATATCACTCAATTTTGTCAAAAGGGTTTGTAATAGAATGTGTCATGTTATAATTGGAAACTTATCCTTATTTTTACATACAATGATTCTTTGGCAGAGGAAGCAAAAAAGATTTCCTTTGTTTAAACTAAAGTCAGGGTTTCACAACTATCACCTCATATATCATATTTGTATACTATCAGCTCATGTATCAAGAACAAGAGAATATTCAAGTGAACCTCTGAACAAGAGAGATTTTTCGAGTTACAATTTGTGTATTTCATTGCATTAAAATCATGGTAATCAAATAGTACCATATGTATAGGGAGTAAACATCGCAGTGAGTAGGTCAGAGGTAAGGGTCCCAGGGGCACAGCTCGAAGTGGTACTCATGCTCATCATAAAAATTGGCTTAAAAGGGTCCAATTTTGACCCACCAGTGGCGTTGAAGTCTTTGGAAAAAGGGGTACGTTTTAGCACAATTTACGCTATTTAGGGTTGCAAATCAAGCCACCTCCACCAGTAAGGGTCAATTTTTGATTGGTGTTGGTCATCTGATACATGATTTGCATAAAAAGGTCTGAAACAAAATGAAATATTACATTTGGGAGCGATATGCACCATCTTATGTCATTTAGGGGTTCAATTTGCTATCAACAGTTACGCCATTTAGGGTCAAAGTTTGAGGTGCGCTTTATTCTTTGAGCGGTGCCCCCGGGTAAGGGTACATTGGTGAATGTTGGGTTTAGCTAATAATTTTTTCATCAGTTCTCTTTCAAGTCTTTGTTTTATATTCTTTTGTTTTTACAATCTGAAATTGAACTTATAAATTAACAATGACTACCAATTATTATTTCAGTGAAACAATTGGTACAAATATTGTAGACATTGTGGTACATACCACATCATAGAAGCGATTCACACCAGTATGCGACCCCGCCCTGTGCCTCAGGATAGCAGCAGTGTGTTTGTTGTTATTGAATCCCTGCCTTGGTAACCCAGCAGTGAAAATAGATATATTCTCAACTTAATTATTGATATACACTAGTAAATGAAGAGGAAGATATTTTGTCGAACACAAGTGATTCTCTTCTTTATTAATAGTGCTATGTTCCAAGAAATTTAAAAAAAATTGTGATAATATTATTCCAAAAATGTATAAATTTTAGGCTAAAAAATCATAGTTTAAAAATTGTTGTCTAAAAGCACTCCAGCTTCAGAAGTGGCAGAATGTAGTCTTTATTTATCTATTTATTTATTTATTTATTTACATCAATTCTTTATTTTAAATACAAACCTCAAATTCTTGTTTTAAAATAAATAACATTGACATGATAAACATGATCAAAGTTGTTGAATGTTAAAAAGGGACTATTTTTAACAGGTGAACTTAAAATGAAGGGGTGTTTATACACGGATAATATTTCCATTTCCAAGTAAAGAGGCAAAATCAAAATGTCTGAAATGTACTTGAAATTGTACTTTTTGACTTGGGGAATTATCATGTGTTACACTTTTGAATAGAAAGTGACACCCCTCTGAAAAGTATGAAAATGATGGTGTCTCGAGGCCCAATTAAATATCTTTCTTAAAAGTTAAGTTCCATAACATAAAGGCATTCTAAAGATAGTTATTTAAATTACAATTTATTTGTCAGAGTCACATGCCGCAATTAAATCCATTGTCTGATAAAGTATTTACTCACTGCTCAGTTATGAAACACTACATGATGATTACAAGAAACTATATGTGACGCGTTATATCAAAAGGTACAAGTTGTCGGCAAGGCCGATTTTGAGCTACGGCCGTCTGAAGTTTAAAATGAGTGAAAAATGGTCGGGAGGTCGATCTTTAGATATCGTAAAAAATGAGGTCCTTGAAGTATATATTTTCAATGAATTAACTTTGTTTTTGAAAAAATACATTCTAAATGTGAAAAAAATGCATTGTTTTAGACTAAGTCAGAACCAGTTTTCGCTGAAAATGTCCATGGGACCGTCACTTGAGTACCAAATATGACCAATTTGCACGGCAAATATCAGCGCATTCCGATTATTCCCCCTGGCAAATTTGGTATCGCCGTCTTTGTTGCAGTCTATATAGTATATGTGCCAGATTTGGTGTCAATCGGGCAAGTAAAAGTGCTGGTTGCTATGGAGTTTTGAATGGTTCCTTTGAAAACCAGTAATATCTTGAGTTTAAAATTTTCATGATTTTCAAACGCGTTTTTCTCAGAAGTGTGCTTTTTAAATCCGTCAATGTTGTCATTCTTTAATTTGTCATAGCTCGGTCACCGAATGGCCGATGCCTTTCATTTTGGAATCATTTTAAAGCTGATAAAATAGGCTTCCCAGTGATACCAAAAATTCAATTTTGATTTTTGGACCCAACATGTACCTTTTGATGTAACGCGTCACATATGTAGTTCATTCAACTTAACATACATTCTGTTCAAAGATTTGGGTTCAAAATTAAACCGTTCTGTCAGCGCGAAACACCTTCAAAATAAAAGATCAAATCAAAAATGAGAGATTAAGATCAATTGAAAAGGTGCAAACCACATGTAAGTTAAAATTTTACTTGATTCCAAACATGCCTCTTCAGCTTTAGAAGTTTACAACCTTAAAAAAAAAGTGGGGGGGGGAACCTTTCAGGGTTCCCAGCATTTTAAGAAAATGAATTTCCCTGATTTTCCCTGATGAAGTCTCAAAAATCCATAATAATTATTTTCATGAAAAATACAAAAAGAGGTTACAATTCTAATCCTACGACCACACAAAAGAACATAGAAGTACAGGGACCTGACACAAAATGAGTCTGTCTACTTTCGATTTGGGGCCAATCAAAATTCCTTGACTTTCCCCTGACTTAAGTGATTCTTTTTAAATTACCTTACTTTTCCCTGACTGGAAAAGAGTAAAATATTTATCCCAGATTTCCCTGACAGGCTGGGATCCATGCTTTTTCAATATAGCACCTGCACCCCAGCAAGCACAAATATCAATCTCTGTGAATGATAATATGTGACCCATTATATTGAAAGGTACCTTAAGGCTACAGTCCCTTAATGGGTGCCATTTTTGCCAACGGCATCTTTAGTGCAACTTTTTACCTACTTACACATATCAGAATAATACAATTTTTGGCGTAC